>VYZR01017961.1:40228-58412 GCA_013400675.1 Oxylabes madagascariensis | reverse complement strand
TTATTTATAGGTATTATTTTGTTTAAGCTACAGAATATTAAGTAAATATTATTTATATGAACTCTTACAGCACTAATGAATTTTTAAAAATATTCTGAGGCGTTCCATTAAATAAGATACACATCAAAATCACTGCCAGGACATGTACAAAAGAAACCTGGCAGTCCACAAGCCTGCATCTGCCAGGACACTTCTGCCCTTCTCTAGCACAACACACACTGTAGGGATTATGTCTGCATTGCTAATGCCAGGTTACAACAAGAAAAGAAAGGCTTGAGTATCTGCTATCCAACGTAACACCACGTTAGGCTGTGTTGTACTTAGCACTTTACACAATTCATGAGTTGGAGGGAAAGTCTAAGCCTGATTTTACCGAATGAAAACAACTAATCTAGAATAGGAGACACTTCAGGTAACTGTTCAGAGTTCTTGTTGTTTCTAGGAATACAGGAATAATTGTTTTTCTCTCAGCATTTCACTCCTGGTTCATCTATTGACCCTTTTGCAAAAAACACTCTTCTAAGTTACCTGCTAAAAGTTGAAAAAAGACAAAAAAATTATGACTCTGCAGCATGTTCATTAACTTCTTTCCTAAAGATGAAGACAATAACATTACATGTAGATTTTTCCCACATTTTTTATGAAGGAGGAAAAGTATCAGTAAGACACTGCATTATTTTCACAAATGGTTTCCAGCTAGTGAGGTCCAAATGACATACAGCCTTATAAACATCCTTGCAGCACATGCTGCAAAAACCTGCAATGAAATACATCCCTGAGCCAACCTGCCTCAGCCACTGTGGACCTGCTGCTGCTCCCATCTCCACACAGAACGTGGAACCATGCAGGACAGGCACAACACTGCTTAAACTGACNCATTACATGTAGATTTTTCCCACATTTTTTATGAAGGAGGAAAAGTATCAGTAAGACACTGCATTATTTTCACAAATGGTTTCCAGCTAGTGAGGTCCAAATGACATACAGCCTTATAAACATCCTTGCAGCACATGCTGCAAAAACCTGCAATGAAATACATCCCTGAGCCAACCTGCCTCAGCCACTGTGGACCTGCTGCTGCTCCCATCTCCACACAGAACGTGGAACCATGCAGGACAGGCACAACACTGCTTAAACTGACACAGTGCTGAGAATATTCACCGGGTTTGCCGAGATAAAAATAAGCGCCAGCTCTGCTGGCAGCAGTTGAACAGCAAACGTCTTCCCCCACTGGCTGATGAAAACGTCAAGGAGAGTGAGCTCCAGTAGGATAAATGAGGTCACTGTTTGCAATTCCCTGCCAGCCTGCTGGTTGAAGAAAACACCATTCGTCAGTAAACCTAAAGCAAAACACACTATACCACAAAGCTGTCCCGAAGCCATCGCTCATCCCGTCCCAAAATAAACAAGCAAAATAAATTGCTTTTAATTCCGAAAGACAGCCTGTACACCTCTTACTATTATAAACATGATATTTGTTTAAACACTGAATAAAAACTAAAATTTGAACATAATTTCACAACAATCACAATCTACTTTAAAAAAAAAGGCCAAAAATAAATGCAAAGCAATAGCTATAGCACTGCTTCTGAACCACTTCTCCAAAATCATTCTATAAACCCTTGGAGGTCCAATATTTATAGGGAGCCCTGAATTCATATGCAGCACACTCATTGTGTTAATCAGCCTTAATAAATAGGTCCACCCCAGGGCTTTGGGAAATCCTTTGATGCTCAATCTGCCTGCTTGGAGGAACTGCTCCAGGAAATTATTTTAGGACTTTTAAATAGAATATATAGAGGGAAGGCAGCTGTGCCTAAGGGTTTGGAGGTGTTGCTCATGGAAATGGAAAGTTCAGCCCATGGTTCTTGGGAACGCCCAGAGACCACAGACACTGGAATCAACTCAGGGTTTAAATCCCCTTGTGTTACCACAAAAAGAACAGCTGCACAGGATAGTTCATTCCAGGACATCTGACTATCAACGAAAAAAATCTTTAACTTTATCCATTTTTAATTAGGTTTTGTCGATAAGAAAGCCTGGCTGAGCTTTGCACAGGTCCCCACTCGTGCCGTGTGTAATGCTGGCATTGTTTATCCTCAGCAGCTCTAATCCCGCTTTGAAAAACGAAGTGTCAGCATCAGGAATTAAATGCATTAAAAAATGAACATCGGAATGATCACACAGGCCATTTGTTCCCTTTAAATACTGCTTATGCATAAAGAGATAAAAGTATTGCCGAGATAGCTGAGGAAGCTTTGACAAGCCTTTGGGGAAAAGAGTCTGCTGCTGCTGCTGCTGGCACGGCGCAGGAGCACACCTCTGTCAGGAGCATGAAGCAGAGGAGGCACGGCACAAGGAGGACCTCTGACCCCCCACAGGCCAGGAGTCAGAGTGGGATGGAAGTTTAGGAACAGCCCCACCCTATGGCTTTGAAGGAAACCCCTCCAAAGAGACACGCAGGGACAGAACCCTGCTCCTCACTTCCCACCTCAGATCAGGACCAAAAGGCACTGCCTATTCCTGGAGAAAATGAACACCCTCCTCCCCCAGAAAATCCCATGGGTGTGATATCCACCATGGGACTCATTTCTGGGGGTCACAGCTCTGCACCCTGCTGTGGGCACAGACGGGATTCCAGAGGTGAAGGAAGTTCTGACAGGATGCAGGATTGACTGCAGAAATGAACTCCATGACTTAGGTCATGCACCTCTGCTACCTGCAAGATAATGCTCTCCACTCTCAAAACACAGCTTTGCCAGTAAACTAAGCTACACAATTAATTCTTTTAATAAACCCTAATGATCCTGTTTCTTCTGTGATCTTGGGATGAAAGCACAGCACATGAATACAGATTGCTGTGTTATGGCACCAGGACCTTCCAGGCAACCAGCACCCTGTGGATGCAGCTACACCCTGCCCAGCACTTCTGAAAGCAGGAGACATCTCAGGAGGGTTTCCTTCTCTTAATAACTGAACAAGTTAATACAGGAGGCACTGACAAAACAAATATATGAGGCACAATTCAATTATTTCCAACTGCTGATTTTACGGTTTCTTAAAATGCCATTTCCTAGATGGCTGCTCGTGCTTCCTGAGGGGGGCTGTGCTTTGCCAGGGGAGGGGCTGTGTTTCTGGGGGGGTCTGTCCTTGCACTCCTCTTGAGACACCCAGCTCCATCCTGGACCTGCACATGGAGCCCACAGCTCAGCCCAGAGCTGAGCAGATGGTCTTGCTCAGGGTCTCACTCCCACCCCACAGCCTGCTCACAGACTTGGGATGGCAGCAGCACAAACCCAGCAGATTTTCCTGAGCATCAGGGCCTGCTGGAAACATCTGCACCCGGGACAGCTGGGCAAAGCCACCCCCAGTCTATTCCCAGCAGTGCACAAAGGCACTGTCAAAGACCATGCCCTGCTACTCTCCCCCTCAGTCACTCCTTGACAGGGAATTATAGACTCACAGAAATGGTCACATACAGAATTCCTGTCTGCCTTCAGGTGTTCATGTAACTTTTGAAAATGCTGCAGTTGACAGGAGCCCCTGGGGCTCTTGGCCATGGACAAGGCGCCACAGCTGCCAGGAGCACGTCCTGACATGGGTCTGACGATCAGAATGCGGAGGGACACATGATCTGCACCACACCCAAATCACATGCAGCAGTCTAGAGCTTCCCATCTGATTAATAAATCACCTCAACTCCCTAAAACACATGGGAAGAGAGAATCACACCAGCACCTGCACAGCAGTGCTGTGCCAGCAACAAGTGGAGGGCAAAAACAAGAGGAAGATGACAAGGGCCATGGATGGAAAGATGGATCCTAAAACGTCCTGATTTTCAGGGGGACGCTAGCTGTGTCTTAGGGCTCTTGCCTCGATGAAGAAGGCACACTTGCATGGCACCTGTAATTTCTGAGAGCAGTTTATGAGTGAAAGATCTGCTGCTGGCCACTTTCAAAAAGAAGAAGAAGAAAAAGGAAAGATTCTGGGGAAACCAAAACTGGTGCATGGAGAAGATGGATTCCAGAGGCAAACAAAAAATAGCTGAAGCATGAGATACTTGAGAACTTTTTATCTCTGAAACATAATATCTGGAGCCTTTCATCTTTTTAGCACACTAATCCAGCAGACACACACAGGTGGGAAGCAGCACACAGCTAGGACCTTAGAGAGGGTGGCTGGTGAAACAATATCCACTTGAACACAGCTTTGGTCTGAAGCTCCACAACGTGCTGCATCAGCTGAGAGCATCCTGCAGGCACCACTGCTGAGAAAGGCTTTAGAAATGTACCTTTCACAAATGTCTTCCATCAGAATCTCTTTTATCTCTCACAACGATAAAAGCACTATTGTGCTGAAATGACTTTTGGTTTTACCAGCTGACATCTAGAGTTGTCTGTGAGACATTTTTCAAAAAAGTCCCAGTGACACTACTGTGCAGAAAGACTTTACATGATTGTCATTGCTCTTCATTAGAAAAT
The DNA here is from genome assembly GCA_013400675.1 of Oxylabes madagascariensis. Taxonomy (NCBI): domain Eukaryota; kingdom Metazoa; phylum Chordata; class Aves; order Passeriformes; family Timaliidae; genus Oxylabes; species Oxylabes madagascariensis. The sequence continues at coordinate 53,931 of VYZR01017961.1, read as the reverse complement.
CTTTTACTATGAAATGGTTATTAATAATACAAATATTTAAAAGTAATCACGCATTGATATGACATAAATCTTTTTGTTCTTTTGTGGAAAAAACATGAGATTGCATCTTGAAGATGCACTTATACTACAAATGAACAAAAATTTAAAAAAAAAAAAACATTGCTGGGAAGAAGAAATCTCTCCTTAACCCCTTACTACTGTCAACAGTATCTGAGCTACATTTTCTGCCAGGTTCTGTCCCATGGGGTCCCTGCTCAGTCCACAGACCTTCATGTAGCAGAAACTGTCACCTTGACGCTGTCCATACTTCTTCAAACCAACCTTGATCATGTGCAGGATGTGGCTCATGGCTGTGGGACAGCCCCTGGGGTGGCTGGCAGCAGCGCCCTGACAGCCACCTGCCTGTGCTAGAGCACCAGGGCAGCAAGGCACACGCTGTTTTCCAGCGCAACAAAACGCAGGGAGACAGCGTGGAAGGCAAGGGGAAGTCAGGACGACTCTGCAATACAGCCTGTTCTCTTTGCTGTTCTTTCTCATTGAAAATGCCATTTGATCACAGGTCAAAAATAATTCACCTCTGTCACCTCCTTCCTTTCAGGGCTGCAGCGGTGCTCCTGGGCTGCAGTGCCAAAGCAGAGGCAGCAGCCTGCGAGGTCTGAACAGCTCCAGTCAACACAGAGCTCACCCTGACACCAACAAGCGAGGCCGTTCAGACAGCCTAAGAGCTCAGGGCAGTGGGGTCAGCTCTCTTCTCTGATAAACAGGATTTTAATCCTCTCTCTTTCCTTGCTGGAGTTAGTTTTGCCATGGTCTGCACAGAAGAGTTTTCCTGACTTCAGCCGTCCAAGGGTAAAACTGGCTTTGAAGCCCCACAGAAGGCACACAAATGGAATGGAGAAAGCTTTTTACTGCAACTTGATGAAAACACTTGGAAAAAAAAAAACACCTGTCCTGTAGCTGGTGCTTTCAGGAGAAAGGTAGTACTTTTGTCTTTCACTTCTGAAACCACACAGTTGCTACGATGGTGATTTCCACTCCCCTCATGTGACAGCAAAAACATAAAACAAGCCTGTTAACAGCTGGGGCAATGCTGCGTAAGGGAAACATTATTCCTTTAAATTGCAGGGGGAAAAACTCAGAAGTGAAAAGTGTAACATTTGTACTACACTCTTTAAGTGTAGATCTCAAAGCATGCTCAGGTCCTCAGCTCAAGCCTCACACATGTCAGTATGCCGTCATGAACAGGGCCAGCAAACAACTCAAAGCAAAGTGTAATTTATACAGAACTCTAAGGCTCTCATTATACAGAAAAAGGAGGTTTTATGCTGATCCACCCTATACTTCCCTGAACAGCCTGATGGTTGTTTTTTTAAAAAATACACAGTACAAAAGTCTTTAGCTTTTTCTAATGTTCTCAATTACAAAATAATAATCTTGTCAATCACCTTTGTCTAAGGTTTATATTTTGTGCCACCAGAACACTCTGACACAATGCCACTTTCTCTCCAGGGAGCCAGCAGCCTGGGACAACTCTGAAATCATGACATAACTAATAAACTCCCAGAATTACGCCGGCACTGTCCCTGAAGCAGATCCTGTGATTGTGATTCAGCAGCCTCACACCATCACAGCAGAGGTTCAAAGGCACTGCAGACCAAGCCCCCTTTCTTCACTGCCTGGGATGGTCTTGCCTAGTTCCTCCTAATTCTGTGTGCTCTCCATTTCAAAAGGAAATGCAGGCAAACATCTGAAGAAAATCCAGCTCAGACGTTGCTATGTTTTATGCAGAGGAAATGTTCATAAAAATCGACTCTCAGAATGTATTTTTAATAGCAACGAAGAAAAAAAAAAATATTTTTGGATTGGATATTTAACCCACCTGTACTGGGATATGAAATCATTTCACCAGGATAAGATCCAGGCTCATTTCACCATCGTTGCAGGCATCTAATTTAAGAGCAAAGTCACCCAGGCTTCCCTCTATAATTAACCACGAAAGACTGATGACCTGAATTGTTCTGCTGAAATACCTAAAATTTGTCTAATCCTCCCCGCTGATTTAAGAACTTCATCTAAGGCTTAAAGTCAGGTAAGAGGACTTTCAAATTAAAACGAAATTAAAAAGAAGAAGGAGAAGAAAGAACAAAAGGCAACCCAGAAACCTAGAACAGAAGATGAAATTTGCTTTAAAAATACAACAGCCAGACAGCTACTCAAGGTCCACAAAATGTTTAATGCCCATGCATTAAAATGTTACAAAATTGAATTGTGTTTACCGTTTAATGAAGCAGATGGACAGAGCATGTGCTGTTTTCTCTGCACAAAAGCCCAATCAAAGTAAAACAGCATCCCTTCTGATGTCCACATGTTTGTAAACTCAAGGGATTAATAAAGATGCAGCCAGAGTCGTAGTGCTTTGCTTCAAAGAAATTTGCAAATGAAGATTAATTCTAACAACTTGATGCATATCTGATAAATAGCACTAGAAATACAGAAAACATATGTTTCAAAGTTATATTTTCATGCAATTATCTGAAAAGGCTTTGTCACAGTGGCATGAAAATTGGCTACTGTCTACTGGTCTGTAATCATTTCTGCCTTAAAGTGGTTTTCAGAGCCCCAAGTACCTCAGGCTGGATGTTGTGAGCATTTGACATTTCTGAATGTTGATCAGTCACACTCCAAAGCAAAGTGTTTACAAGCTCAGTCTGTGATTTCCTTCCCAGGTTTGTCAATAGCCAGGAGAGCTGAAATCACACACACCATCAGCATCTACAGCTCCAAAGAATCACGGAATCACAGAATGTCTAGGCTGGAAGAGACCTTCAAGATCATTGAGTCCGACCCCTGCCCTGACACTTCAACTAAACCATGGCACCGAGTGCCACATCCAGTCTTTATTTAAACACATCCAGGGATGGTGACTCCACCACCTCGCCAGGCATATCATTCCAGTACTTTATCANCTGCCAGCTTTTCCAGGAGTGTGCTGTGGGAGACAGTGTCAAAGGCCTTGCTGAAGTCCAAATACACAACATCCACAGCCTTTCCTGCATCCACCAGGGGAGTCACCTGGTCATAAAAGGAGATCAAGTTGGTCAAACACAGCCTACCCCTCCTAAACCCGTGCTGGCTGGGTCTGATACCGTGGCCATCCTCTAAGTGCTGCATGATGACACTCAGTATAAACTGATCCATTACCTCACCAAGAAAGTGTGGAAATGGCACACTGGACAAGATCCTACTGACTGTGCGAAAAGCACGGACGCACCCACAGGAAGATGCCAGCCCTGGTGAGGCAGATCTGGGTAACCTATTTTGGACAAAAAACTCCCACCATGGCAAACTTCGGGAAAGGAAGAAACGGCTTACACACACTCACCATCCCGAATTGTGGGAATGGCTCTGGATACCCAGGACTTGGGCTGTACAAAAGTGGTGGCTCTAGAAGGGTCTTGGGGATCCCCACCACCAAGAAGACCAGAAGAAGGGCCAGCTGGACACTGCAGGAGCAACGTGTGGTGGTGAATATAACTCTCTTTCTCTCTTTCTCTTTCTCCCCCCTCCCTCTTCCTATTTCTACCCCTCTCTCTCTCTCTCTCAATCTCTCTCACTCCTTGCTGTTAAATAAAATCTGTATCATTGACTTTAGCTTATGATCTCATTTCCACTTTCATTTGGACCCTAATATTATTTCAGGAGTGGGATCCCAACATTATTCCAGCAGATCTTAACATTAATTGGTATCAGAGATGGGATCATAACATTAAATTGATGTCAGAAGTGGGATCGTAACACGAGGTGTTGGTACAACCCCAATTTCACAGGACCTGACACCCTTTCTGCATGCACTGGTCTGTGCATGGTGCACAGTGGGTGGCCTGTCCACCCCATACCTCTCTTCCCAGCTTTTAAATTACCAACACCTTGTCTAAAATCTGTGATTACAATAATGTAAAACTACCGCAAACTGTTGCAATATTTTCTTTATATTTATTGCATGGGTGTATCACTATCCAATCCCATATGCCACTGCAGGAGACCCTCACTCTGACCAGCAGCACAGCAGCAAGAGGCAGATTACATCCAGACAACTGGTGGCTTCATTATGTAACATTTTTGAAAAGGAAAATGGGATTGAGTGGTTTATCTTAATGTTCAGGGTTTGGGGATGACTGGACAAAAGCTTTTTAATCACTGTTCTGAGGACAAGGGGGGTTGGAGGAAAGGGTTATTTTCTCTAAGCTGCATTGCTCAGAGCAAAGGTTAATATGGATCACATCCAGCTTCACCAGTTCAGTGTCTTGTAAGAACAGAGAAACTCCTGTAAGGCTGGTTTCTTCAAAGCCATAGCATGGGAAATTAGAACACAGTTACTCTCAGAGCAGCAGGGCTACCAGTAGTTTCATTAATATCCAAGAAAATATCGATAAAATCTCCAACTGAATTCACACAACACAAGTCCCAGGATGAAAACTTAAGTAACTCTCAACAGTAGCAGCTACATGTTTATGAGCTTTTCGAGTGTTCTGGGGAACATTTTCAAAGCACCCACCATTGTATCAATTCAAACTGCATCACAAAAGTTCACTACCTGAAATGTAAGCCCCCCTGGGAAGCAGGTATCATTACATCCAACTACAGCTTGGTTTAGCATCACAAGTGATTTGATGCCTCCAAACTTCCAGATTCGACTGCAAGCACTAGGATAACTTCCAGGGACGTGAGTGTATTTTGAAAGAAAAAGATGAATAATCCATGGGTGAAGCGCAGACAATAGCTTTTATACAAGCCCATAAATCCTAAATCAAGGCACAAAAAGGCTTCTCTTGGTCAGTGGCAAAATAATAAAACCCAAAATAAACCATTATGTTTCTTCCAGAATTAGACTCTTTGCAAGTTTCTGAAAAACTCTGTGCGCATGGACCGAAAAAGGAGGAGAAAAAGTCAGTGTTGGAGATTTGAAATGGGACGAATGCACTCACAATCCTTGTCAGAAGTACCAACTGGTTCATCCTCCAATTACTGTGTCAAGAGGCTGCTTGCAACCTCCGCCTTCCCTGTTCCATACTTAGGGTCTGACCCCAAGGTTTTGGGGCACTACAGCAAAGCAGGACCAGAGCAGTTCAACACTTGGCATGGCCCAAACAGGAACTTATCCCAGGGTTCAAGATACGAGCAGTGGATTCAGAATGAACTCTCCAAGTCACTATATGTGAATAACTATAACACAGACTGCAGCAGATTGAAGTTATCACTATGGTATGCTAAAGATATTCAATTAAATTAATTCATAATATGCATAGAATTATTAATACTCACCAAAAGTCCTTGAGCAAGAAAGGTTACCATGAAAATAATCCTAAAGTTCTGGTTAAATGTTTCCAGCAAAATCACGTGGATACCATCAGCTACTTCCTTTCCTAATACACAAACTTGTTGCCTCTTTTTCCAATTTCATGGGTTTGTTTGCAAATACTCTGTTTATGTAGTGGTTTTTTTTTAAATCTAATCGCTTCAAGAGAATGAAATGCTCTTCTCTCCCTTCTTGTCTGTTTGGAAAGACTCTCTCCCCATTTCAGAGACAGCCAATGTAAATTGCTTATAGGTTTGTCAAATCACACCAATTCATGGGTATTTTAGAAAAACTGAAACAGAAAAATGGAAAATGGAGATAACAGTATTAATTTCCATCCACTTGATACTTATCCTATCTATTTAGATTTCAGAAAAATGCTTTTGTTTCCCTCAATGTTCCAATTGCAATTCAATCTTGGATGATGATTGAAACCCTGTCACAATATAAATAAAACTCTCAGAAACACTTAGAATTGAACCGCAACTGCTGAAGTCCAAAACCACAGAAACAAAGTCTTTGGTGCCATGCAGCTGAAGAATTGAGCCCTCAAAAAACCTCAAAAAAGCCATGAAGAATTGAGCCCTCAAAAAAGTAGCTGCTTTGAAGAGAAATAATGAAAGGTCCCAGAACCCTGTGCACAAAAAAATATGGGATATTTCAGTGACTGACAGATTCAGAGCTGTGGGCCTCTGTACCAAGAGCCCTGGTTCAGATATCCATAAAGAAACAGACTTTTCTTGGTGAAAACAACTCACCCTCACCCAGATTAACCTCTTGGCACCCTCCACATCCTGTTTTTACTTCGAAGTTTTATGCTTAAGGGGAATTTCTGGAGACTCTCAAATTTCGTGCTTCACCAGCATTAGAGAAGGCTGCATGCTGAATGCATTGCCTTTGGGCAATAACTTAAAAGCCAACTAACTACTGATTTTTCCCAAATGATGTTAAATCTTGATAACTGAGAGCTGTTTTCAAACACTTCAAGGTAAGGCACAGACACCTCCAAGTCTCAGTAGACTGTTGCATGATCAGAAAGCAGACATATTTTTTCTAAGTATTACTAAAAACTAAATCCTTAAGTCCAGCGCATGAAGGGTTCACATGATAATGGGTAAGGAATTTTTCTTCTAGCAAAAAGAGTTACAGAGACAGAAATAACAATGAAATAGAGCACAAAACAAAAAGAAAAAATAAAGGCATTGCAGAGTCACTGGTTCATCCAGGTCAACTTGTGGGAGACTTACTACTGAAAACACTTTCATAACATGAAAATATTATCTCCATAGAAACATTCTGTTTCTCTGATGGGATTAAAACAAAAAAAAAAAAAAACTGATTAAAATTAAAAAATGAAAACAACTTTATTCAAGGTAGGGCAAAAACAAAGGGAGAATCTTTTCCCATGTGGAAAAAGCCTATTAATATCACCTGGAAGTTTCCATCTCAGTGTAACAAAAATGTGAAACCATTGCTGATTAAGAAACACTTATTACTGTGCTTCCTCCAGGACCAGTGGAAACTGTAGAAGGGTCCCTTAAGATAATACACAGAGCTCACTAGTTTTTCATGGATTTGCCTCAAATTTCCAAGAAATTTAAAGGATTTACACTCTCGAAATGTCTCTCCAACAACCAGGGTTCTTCTAACCTACATTGCCTATTCTAAGCTTTGCACAGATGATTTTGAGCAACTTTGTTTTCTTTATTTTTTACAGAAATTATCAGGAGAGGCCCCAGACCTCCCTGGATGCTGTGAAAGAGAAAAACGAAAGGGATCCTAGACAGAGGGATGAGCTTTTACAATGCATGGTAGGGGCTGGTGAGTACAGGAATGGAAACACAAGACATGCAGGGCAATGTGCCTTTTTGCCTGCTCACATAAAATATCCAAAAATTATGGACCAAAATTATGGACCAAAACAAAAAAAAAAAAGGATAAAATATGCCTCCAGATCTTCACAATGAGCAAGGAACACTGTCAGAAGTGTACAAAACCTCAGTGTTATTATGGAAGTAGCCCTTAAAAAAGCAGACTCAGAATAATTAATAAATACTTGCACAGATGAGCTGTCTCACACTGACACAACACGTGGGGGATATTCTAAATTTGTGTCCCAGATGTTTCTTTGTTTTATTTTTCCTGACAGGGAAGAGGATAATGAGAGACAGCACTGGAACCTGCAACAGTGAGGTCTGATTTGCTGCTAGATTTCAAACACCATTCACTGATTCCTGAATAGCAAGTACAGGTATGCAAAGGATAAGGTACTCAATCCAGAGGAGATGAGACAGGTAAAGTTTTTAAAAGGCTGAAGGAGTTCATGCATTGAAACTCTCAGTAACTGGAAAAAAGAATGAAAAAAAAAAAAAAAAAAAAAAAAATTTTNAAGAAAGTATGAATGAGTTACTGTAGCCCAGAACTCTGCAGAAATGCATGCACAGATAATTTATGTAACGTATGTGTTTCACACTCCCACTGTTCTGCAGCACTCTGTAAAACCTGCTGTTATTACATGCTATACTGGCATGTCTATTACTTTCCAACAAGAAAATCATTACTTTGGCCTGCCTCCTGGTCTTGCTGAGTTTTGTATAGCTCACCTGGCCATTTCAAAAACACAAGCTGAAAAATTGTCTATAAATCAGATACTCGACAGAAAAAAAAAAGTATTCTGCACTATTTAGCACAGCCAGGGCTGTACTGCATCAAATTCTACTGCCTGCTTTCTAACAATGCCATCACTTAGAAAAAATGGCACTAATATAATGGTTCAATATTCAATGTAATGAAGTGGGCTCAACAGCATTGCACCAGTCACAAAAGAGACATTACTGTCTGTCTGTGAATAAACTTCCCTTTGTTGTGATTTAATCAACCTTCATTTTTAACCTGCATACATAAAACATTAAATGCTAGAAGCCTTAATTACTTTGAAAAAACACCTGAATAATTTAATCTCAAATCTTTTTCCATACCAAGAACCTCAAGAAACTCCTTAAGGGCAAAAGCCTCCCAGCAATCCATCAGCTAAATCCAAGAGCCTCCGTAGAACCATTTAACTCATTTCCAGTGACTAAACGTTGCTTCTACAAATACTTTTAAACACAGACTTTGTCTTCCTACCATGTGCAGTGTCTCAAGAGTAAGTCCCAACATACCAGGAGTAAAACAAGACCAGCTTATAGGAAAACGCCTCCGTAAGGTACAGAACAAGTGATCCACTGTCATTGTTTGATACTCAACAATGGCACGACTCTTTATCCGAAGGTTAGAAAAATTGAGTTTATTTTTTGAGATGTGACTCTCTTATTTAGCATTTTACACAGACCAATTTGATTGGTGAAACAAAGGCAAACCTCTTCAACCACATTGGTTAAAACAGATATTCGTCTAGAAACCTCTCCTGTGAGAAAGAATGGATAAACATAGGTATAGTTACAATAACATCTTACTTGTTTACAGAAGTTTTCCTGGGAAAGAAATTTCCCAGAAACTAAAACATTAAAACCAGGGCTACAATCCACCAAACAGATGGAGTCACTCCACTAGAGCTGGGTGGACATTACTGCACGTGCACTGCCCAACATGGACCCGCTAAGGCCATCAAACAGGTGTTCCTGTGTTTTTGTGCCTGCTTTAACTGAACCACCACACTGCGCATTCACAAGGAAGAAACACGTCACGTTGCTTTCACTGCAATAGTCCATGTGATAAAAAGGAAAGGAAAAAAAGTAAGTCCTTTCCTCAAAACCTTTAGAGCAAGTGAGATGCTGTATAACTGAAATTCTTGCTCTCTCAAGGAGAAAAAAGAAAGAAAAAACAAAAAAGAAAACAATTTGCATAGTACTTACAGCCAGATCAAGGTTCTGGCATGAGAGTTAATGCCAGGTCATGGGTGAATGTTGACCATATCCGGCCAAAGTGCAGCCTTTGAAATCCTTTCCATAGTCACAGCTGCAGTTTTCAGACCCCAAAGTAAATATATATTAAGTTTTGTCACATGCTGCATGGAAATTGGTGGAATTCCATACTTCAGTCTGCAGCTCTTGAGGAAAAGTTCTCTTTAGCTCAGATACAAGATAACCTATTATTCCTTTCCTATTACAACAAAGATTTACAGTAGCACATAAAAAGGAAAGGAGGAACTTTCTATCATTGTCGAGCAGCAGAAAGGGGGAAAAAAAGAGAGATGGTTGTAATAAAGGTTTGGTTTGTTTATCTCATAGGAGTTCATTTGTATCGACTATCAACAATAGCAAAACTACCAGTAATTCACTGATTCACCAAGGCATCCCCATCATTCCATCTCCTGTAGACTGCAACCCATTACATTTCCCTGGGATATTGCCTTTTTCCAAGGGACAAAAATTTTTGCTTGGGCATCTTTCTGGAAACCATTTTTCATTTAAAGACAGCAGAAGGCGCAGAGTTCAAAACTTACCTCAGCATTTCTATTCCAAGGGTTAAATTGCCTGCCTTGAAAAATATGCTCCTTATTTCATTTTCCTTTTTCCTTTTCATTTTATGTACCTATTGTTTCTTATTATGATTTGTACAAAATCAGGCAATCGATTGCAACACAGACCAGCACCTGGAAGGGATTTCTAACATTGTGTCTGTTTTCTCCCTGAACTGGTCACAGCCAGAGATCTCCATCTCATCCATCTCATCCCTCCTATTTATGTTCCCTGTTTCCACCAAGCTCATCCCAGCCCACATTTCAGATGGTGGATGTGCTGAAGTCCTGCTTTTAATGGAAATCCACTACAGTAAAACAGATAACGCCATTCCTCTCATTAGGGGAAGTGGTTTCCATGTAAATGTGACTATGGCTCATTACCCCATACTGTACTTGAGCACACTAAGCACAACAGAGGCAAAAAAACCCTGTTTTTCTCAGGTCTTTTGCAATTTGCTGACAATTTTGGTGTGCTGCTCCTCTCCTCCTTAGTACCAGTGCAAATTCAAGTTCTTAGAAATGATGGAAAGACTCACAGTGGTATGAAGGCAACACTCAGTGCTGGGTCCTCAGCATCCACAGATCACTGAAAAATAGGTGAGTCCATCCTGCTCAGCTGAGTCACACGGGACTGTGCTGGTAGCAAGAACAGAGGAGGGATTCACAGCCCAAATCTGCTGGGGTTAGATAAACAGGTAATACTAATTCTACCCCAAATCATTAAATTATGCAGATAAAATGTTGCCTTTAGCACTATGAACCGCTTCAGAGATAATCATTGAAAGCTCTGCTGGATCATACCCAACATTCCTGAGTATGCTCTTTATTTACGATTTTCCTGGAACTATGGATGGAGTATGGACAGTACAAGAAAATCAGATTAAACTGGTTGTCTAATACAGTCCTTTTTTTTGGGGACTACACTAATTTTCTAATGTGAGACTCCACTCAGTACACAATCTGTATTGAAATAAATAGATAATCTTCCACCTGGAATTTCCAAGTTGCATAGATGGGTCTTGAGGGTGAGTAATAATCAAATGCCACAACCCCTCAGCAGGAGCAGCACATGCATTATCCCAGGCACCTGCGGGGCTGCTCCACTGGAAGAGCAAACACAGACACATGGAAGTGCAACACTCTGCTGTAACTCCACCTGAAATGACAACCACTGTGACTCCTGTACTGCATATCATCTCAGGTTCCTGCCTGAAGGGCAGAAATCCAGACCCTTAGACAAGTATCAATAACACAACCTTCCTGCAGCTCCTCTGGATTGTGAGGATGCTCCTCAATCTCAGTGTTTTTCTCACAGAAGTATGTAGCCCTGATTTAATGTTTTGGTTTCTGGGAAATTCCTTTCCCAGGTGACTTTCTGTAAACAAGAGAAATGTTTTTGTAATTGTACCTATGTTTATCCATTCTTTCTCACAGGAGAGGTTTCTCGATAAACGTCTGTTTTAACCAATGTGTTTGAAGAGGTTTGCCTTTGTTTCACCAGTCAAATTAGTCTATGTAAAACAGTATGAAAGAGAGGGACATCTCAAAAATAAATGAGTCATTTTTTCTAGCCTTCTGATCGCGAGTCTGTGGCGTTGTTTGGTGTACAACAGCGATAGAAGCACACAAATATCAGTGAGCCAGGCTCGTGCTGACCACAAATCACTCTTGCTAACAGAGCACCACAGGTGAGCTACCTCCCCATGGCATTGCTCAGTAACATTTTAGAAAGGCAGTCAGCTTTTCCTACACGTGCACTGGAGGTCCATCACAGGCAACTCTGACATTTCAAATTCCCAAAACAACACCATACCTCAACCACTGACATTATTTCTGAAATTGCAGCCCCTCGAGGACCCACCTAAATCACACAGAAATGTTGCAACCAGCCAAGAACAGAACAAGAGTTTTTAACCCCCAATTTCATAATCTCCATTCTCTTTCGAGTTAGTGGAACTCCTTCAGATACATCCACCTATGTAGAGCTAGGAAAAAAAATCTGTTACAGAAGATTATATGATCCATAAACCTCCAGCCAGACTTACACTCCTTTTGTTTCCTGTTGTCTATTTCAGATTCTGAGTGGTCCTCATAAGCATCTCTGTGAAACTGAGCCTCTCCATCATCTGCAACTCACTCATTCATGTCAGTACATTTCTGTCTTGACTGGGGAGGCAATAAACACTGGTATGTTTGAAAAATGGCAAACAAATACCTACAAACATGGAAGAAACAGACCCAGTGTTGCAAAGAAAAAAAAGTAATGCAATGTAGTTGTATCGGGCCTAAGCCACGTGAAATAAACAAAAAAAACCATACAGCTGTTTTTAAATAGATGCATGTATTCATCACCTTCTATGTTTGTTAAATCTGTGGAGCAAAGAGAGAGCAGCAGAACTGGACAGGGAAGCCTCTTAAGGACCTGATTTGCACACCCTCTGTAATCCTGGGGGTTACACGGACCAGCTCCAGCCTGACCCCAAGGACCCAACACCCACTGAGAGCTGCTGCACCCCACGGGTGCTCCTGGAGCACTTCAGCTTCTTTAATTTCATCCTAAGGGAATCCAGCTCAGAGCCTGAAACTGCTCTGGGGTGTGAGACAAAATTCATCGGGGTCAGTCAGGATTTGTTCACTGATAAGTTCTTGATCCAAATTAAAATCCTACCATGGGCTTACCCAACTGCAATGTACTGCAGGCCAAGGGACTCTTCTTGAACTGCACTGACTCAGGTCACACAACTTCCAGAGCAATTACATGTTTATTTAGAATTGTTATTAGACCACTGATTTAAACAGCACTTCCTTAAGACTCAAAAGCACAGCACACCATCACTCACAATTAGGTGGATTTATGCTCAAATCCTTGTTCTGAAAGACTCCCCCAGTACATTCCCTGCTTTGATTTAACCAGGCTCTGAAGCCTTAGGATGGAAAAGGGGGAAAGGAGGTCAGCAGTCTCTGCACCAACAGGAGCAGAGAGAACAAACACGGGGGATGAATGATCAGTCGCACTGGCAGTGTTTGATTTACTTTCTTGTACTTGCCCAGCACTTCAAGCAAGTTTAATGGTTTTCCCATTGGTACTTGGAATTCTCTCCATATTCTCAAAAATAAAACTTCAATATTGGCCCGGGTTGTTTTTTGGAAAGCTACAAAATGCTTTTCTTTCCTCCCCAAAGGAATGTAAATTGCAAATATTGCCCCAGGCAGTCTAAAATATACCCCATAAAGCTTTTAAAGAATCAGTATTTTCCTTAAATTATCACATTGTTTAATACTCCCTAATTGATTTTCTTAGGCAATATCCTCCAAACGCCAGAGGGGTTTTATCTTATCTATTTTATCTTAGAATCGGTCAAAACTATTTACAGATTCTCCACATAAAAAACACATAATAAGATATGTGGCTGTTGCCAGCAGTGTTAAGAAAGATTAAAAAAGGTCTTTTAGCTTCAGCCTCCGATCTGTAGGTCATCCAATGTCCTTCCTAATGGATAAATACAGTAATTTATCATCATCAGTCACCACCAGCATTGTTCTTTTTACTATCATATATTCATGAACATCATTCGATGCAGCTGAGTGAAGCGCAAAAGAAGTGCATGATTAAAGTGGAGAGGGACAGAGTTGGAGACATCCAAGACTTTGTGACTAAAGCATCGACTTGAAATATGACCCGGGTTCTGCAAGACTTACAAAGACGGTGTCAACAAGTTACAGGTACCTGCTGGCAGGACACAGGCAGGTGTGGCAGCAGGTGAGACCACCTGTGTCTTGAGATGCAATGTTAAAGAAAGTAAAATATGTGAAATGCAAATCTGCACACCTACAAGTCCTTCCACAGATCAGACAAATTTCAAAACTCTGTTAGTTAAAGGAAAA
>VYZR01017959.1:55770-84775 GCA_013400675.1 Oxylabes madagascariensis | reverse complement strand
GGCATGACCCAGAGGCTGTGGGTGAAATCCTCGTACAGCCAACCTCCTGTTCTGGCAGCCCTTTTTCATCCCACAGCAGTCAGAGCTATTCTTTCAAGGTAGTGAGCAGACTGGGTGGTGATCATCCAGCCCTCATTGCATCATGTTCCTAAGAACAACTACATTACAAAGGGAAGAAATGCCTTTTCTCCAGGCCTATGCTGCTTGGCAGACAGACAGCTTCTATACTGGTCTGTACTGAGGCCTGCTGTAGCTACCTCCTGACAGAGCCTGCCCAAAACATCCCTGTCACTGTCTCTGTTCTTCCTGAAAAATGGCCTCTCTGCTGGGACAGTTTGGAATGTCCTTTTTCCAAGCTCACAGTTTCAGAAGGTTGAAAATGTGTGATATTTCAGGACTGTTGTTCTGTGTTCAACAACCTCATTTTAAAGGTAGCCTTGAATAAATGATTACTAACTCAAGCCACTCAGCCGGGGACCAAAGCACTGTCAAGCCCATGGAAACATGCTAACAAATGTGATGCTGACTAAATGTCTAGTACATCGTGTCACATTTTTGAGAAATGTCACAAGGTAAAATATTCATTCTTTGGCAAGGGGATGTCTCAGCTAGGAGGTGCCAAAGGAATTCACAAAGCTTTGGAAATCTCTACGTATCCCTTTCTCTAGGGAAAGAGAACTCGACTGTGATTTCCTTGACTGTTTACATCTGAAAATGAAAGCTGGAAACCCAACAAGGACACATGAATTTCAACTGAGTTTGTTGCCACAATTATCACTCTGTGGATTATTGATTCTGAAGCTGTTGATCTTGTTCTCAAGGGTCTGTTTTACAACTTACAGGGTTTGCATTTTATAATCTAATTGAAATTTGCAAGATTTTTATGCATGTTAGTTTATAAAAATCAAGGCTGTGTACTGAGTTTTTAGTTCTCTGCTGTGCTAACATAGATATGAGCAGGGTGTATTCGACAGTCCAGTCACTGTTAACTCAAGGAGAAGCAGGTAACCCTATCTGGCCTTGGATGAAACAACTAGGATCAATTAAGGTATAGAAAGTCGTTAGAACAACTTCTCCTTGTAGTATTTCTGCAATAATAACTAATACAAATTCTGATGTGAAAGAGTGCACTTTGTTCAGCAGTTGTCCCCCACACTGGACTTACTGTACTATCAGTATCATCACTGACAGTTCAAGACTCTTCCCCTGTGGCTGGTGGTGTGTTTGGTATGTTGCAGCACAGCACTGTCTAAAGCAGCAGTACCTGAACCTTCACACCCTCCCCACTGGTGATCAGATTTACTCTGCCCTGGAAGATAAAGTGGATCACAGGTCTGAGGACCCTTAAGAATATTGTACAGTACTCTGCCCATCTCCTTTGTTGTGGGCATTTGAGCATCTAAGAGGTTGCCATAGTCTGTGCATTTCCCAGCCTCCATGTCCTTCTCTGCCTGTGTTTAGGGGGAAAACTGAATGAATTTTATTTTAACAACTAAGGAAAGGTGGCTTAGAGACATTCAAAATGCACTCTGCTGCAGCTCCTGGGAAGAGTTGTTATTTTCTGTGTTGGTGAATTGGCCAAAACTAGTGGCAAGAGCTGGTGGAAATTAATTACCCCAGGTAACTGGGGAAGGCAATTCTTTTGTTTGAATATGCTGTGAACATTTGTCATGTCGTTAATAACATGGCATCAATTGCCTCTCATTTGTTTCTCCCTAACTGCTTCCCTCAGGCATTCCTGCTCTTAATCAGGTTTATTTCCCCATGCATTCATGTGCATTTTTCTCCTGACGTTTCTGTTGTCTTTTTTTCTTTTTTTTTTTCTTTTCTTGTTTGTTTGTTTGTTTGTTTTAGTTTCTTCTCATTTTTTAAAAATTTTATTTTCTTCCCACAATACTCCTTTGCTTTTTATCCCTGAGCCCTGTTGGCTGTGGCATCCAGTTAATGCTACATTTCAGGCCTTCTGATCACATCTGTTGAAAATCTCATGATTGAGCTGGATATTGTGTACTCAGGGCTGCTGAAGCTTTGTGGTGCAGGGTTTGCAGCAGAAGCTCAGAGAGAGCAAGCTACTCTAGGTACTTCCCCTGCTTGCCTAGTGGGTTCTGAATCCCATGTCAAAGTGTATGCTAGGAAAAAGAAGTTACTGTTACTGATTTTGGCTGTCTTAAATTCAGCATGGATTTCTGGTCTCTGATATGCACAGCAGTTACTATAGGATTAACCAAAGCTGCAAGGGCAGCTACAAACAACTTATTCTTTTAAATCAGATCTGAGGGTTTTATTGAACACGTCCCCAAGACAAAATTGGAGAGTGCTGATAAAATTACAGTAGTTGCCGCCATGGACTTCAAACAATCTCTTAATCAGCCTGTCATTTCATACCCCCATTACAGAACAAAAAGTAAAGCTGGGTGCCATTTCTGCTCTGAAGGGTTTCTGTCCACCAAAAAGCTCCAGGCTAGCACACAATATGTAAACTCTGTTTACGATAATCACTATTTTGTGTCTTTGCTGATTTATATCCTACGTGAGTGAATAATGCCTTGTACAAACATTGATTGTCAGATTGCCGGTTGTCCTTAACCTCTGGTGGTGCTGAGGATGTTGAACCATTAGCAATGCTGGGAAGAAGCACAAGTTAGCCAGGAACTGGTATTCCATCATGTCACTATGGTGGTATGAGCTCGCTGATAGCCTGCGATGATGGATCAGGACAGTTGGCCTTAGAGAAAGTCTTGCCTGTTTAAGGACTGACATGAGGAGAGGCTAGATAGCTGTCATGCCTCCAGGCTGTTTCTGTGTGGGAGAAACAGACCACTGGACTGTTTTGCCAGTTAGGATGGAAAGTGTGTTTGGTTTATGTCTCATATAAATAATAAAAGTAATAAAAAGACACAAATACCTCACCGCAAATGAAGTGGTCAGGAACAAATTTAAGAGAAAAACAAATAACTGACCAAAGCACACCAACCACTCAGACTCAAGTCTGACTTCAGTCTGCAATAAAGGGCTTTATTAGCCTTTACACTTGAAGTGCTCGGTTGATTTGTGCACCTAGGGGTTTTTTTCCTGCTTCTGGCAAAAACATGAAGTGATGAGGATGATCGTGTTCATGAATGTCCCTCACTGGGCAGAAGAAGGGTGCCAGGACTCCTCTTGTTCGCTCTTGTCTCTGCCCAGAAGGCCAGTCAGTGCTTGCTCTGTCAGGAGACGCTGGCAGGAGCGTGTTTCCTTGGCAGAAATGCAACCTGTTATACACACACACACACAAAATAGTACGCGATGTCCTCTTTCCTCAAGCACTGGAAATGAGCATAGTGCTTTTTTCTTGCTCAGACATCCAAGCCTGCCTTCCAGAGAGTGCTGTGCCCCAGTCCCAGCCCCTAGTTCTGCTGGCCAGGCTGGGGGCTGGGCTCCCCCAGCTGCAGCCCAGTGCTCTGGCCTCTTGTGAGAGCTCTGTCTCCGAGGGAACTGCTGAAGCCAAGTTCACATTCAAACAGTCTAAGTCTTGCCATCTATCAGCCTATATCCTGGCCAGTGGCTTCTGGTGTCTGTTTCTTTGAAATGCTGAGCTATTAAATTTGTTCAGCTACTTTATTTAGATCAAATGTAGTTTTATGGTGTCTTGTAGGTATCTGAAGGTTGTTGTCATCTCCTCACACAGTCTTCTGTGAAAGTATTTGTTTTGGCAATGGTCGACTTTGTGTTTATGAGGACCAATTAATAATTAGGTGATGCCTTTTTTTTTAAATATACTTGATATTTAAATATGTGTTTTTCTGCCTGTGTGTGGTTCACAAAGGTCATCCTTATTCAATGCTGAGGAAAACACTGTGGGCACCTTCTGCTAATATAAGCTGCCATTAGCAGAAACATATCAAATGTATCAGCAGACAACAGGAGTTCTTAAGTGCTTAGGAAAGCTTATATTAGTTAGTGTACATATTTTAGTTATTACTACATTTCTGACCTTTATTAGATGATTACTTCACACAAGAAAACTCACAGACCAGCCGTGCTGCACCAGTGTGGAGGGTAGGGACAGCTGTCTCTTTGCTCTAGGAAAATGCTTGTTAAAACTAAAATACATTGTTTACAAGCATTTGGTTGCAAAAGTATCTGCCTGGGTAATTCCTTGGGAGGACTGAATTTTTGATCTGCAAAAAGAAGCAAACAATTTTCAAATTCCTTGGTCTGGTGCATGATGCACCAGCTGGGTGACACCGCAGGGTGCCCCCCTGGCTGTGGGTGCCAATGGAGAAAAATCTGAGACTGAGCAGACTACCAGGGTTTGTCTGAAGACATTTTTTCCAGATACCAGGAACTATAATCTTTCCTGGCTTCCTTGAAATTCTGAGTGCTAAAATAAGTATTGTAGATGGAAAAACTGAAGGAGAACACACAAACAACAGATCAAATGGAATGGAGGCCCAAATTTCACATTTTAGGTTTCCATCAGAAACAGAATTAGATTAAGAAAGGTGAAGATAAAGGTGATGATACATTAAGAAAAAACAGAGAAAATTCCGTGGGATATATATTACCCCCAACGAAAACACACAGCCCTTATAAGTCTCAAAAACAAAATAATTTTTTACTGATTACATTAAATCAGGTTTTCAGGATAGAACAAGTAATTTTTGAAGTCTGAGGGAAGCAACAGTTCTGTGACTTGGAAGACAGGGCCAGCACAGGATGGTGCAGCCTTAAGCCACTGAGCAGTCAGCTGTTGCAGTCTTCTCAGGAATCTCTCTGTGCAATTTTTACAATATATACTTCTCACAACTTATACTATGGTTGAAAGGCAATTATAATAACTTGTGATTACAGGTTTTTCTATACAGTTAACTTGAGTTTTAAGTTATAAAATTTAAGTGGCTTGGGACATCCCTTGTAAAGAAAGTGTTGCCTGTCTAGAGGTCAGCAGAGGTGTTGGAGCTGGCGCTCCCCAGCTAAGTGGGAAGAAGTATCTGGTGCTGTCTTCTCATGCTCTCTTTGGGAATGTGCTACTCCGTGTGTTAGCCCTGAGAACCCTGCACAGGCTAACTTCTCTCTTCTCTGCAAAATCTCTTGGAGGGTGTGTGTCAAGGTGGATATGTCCATGCTGTAATTCTTAATTCTGTGGGATCTGTGCCAGAATACTGCAGGGGTGCCTCTTGTTGTATCCCAGAATTTTGAGAAACTTTGAAAAGAAAAAAAAAGTGAAAAACATAACCCTACAGTATCTCAGAGGAGCCTGTTTAAGCACAAATATTCTAACTGAAATGAGGCCTGGAAATGCACAAGCTATTGAGTCACCTTCTATCCTGACATTCCTTCTCTTTCACTCTTACCACAGCACATTTCCCTCATACGTGAAGGCACTCTGTCAGCACTTCATTGCAATTAGCTTGGTTGCACTGGGAATGGCTTTTAATGAGGCAGCTTAATCCTGCCTGGTCTCAGGAGTGCAACTGACAGCGAGGAGTTATGTGCAAGAGATGCAAAGATACGGAGTTTGCAGGAAAGTGTGAGCATTGTGTAAATAATCCTGTGGATCTGATGTGTATGTCCTGGATATTGATTCATGCTAGAAGTTTAATTTGAAGTGAACAGGGAAAGAGACTTATCAATGGCTTGAATCTGGTGGTTGCTGAATGCTCTCAGTTCCCTATGGAGCTTGAAAAGTTCCTGTTGCTTGTTACTGTTCCCTTCTTTATTCAATATTCTCCTGTGAGGTATTATTTTATCTTTATTTATGGGCATGTTTTTTGTCTGGGATGTTAATTGAAACCTTTTTTATAAACAAGACATGCATGCATGTTAAGCATGGAGGTTGTGTACCCACAAAGGCTACAGGGAATTTTAAGCAAAGGAGTCAGGAGTGCAACGGCTGCCCTGGACTTGTGTGCTATTGGGTAGGGACAGACTGCTGTGCATGCAAGGCAGCTGTCTTGGGGAATATGCTGTTTGGTTAAATTGATTTCTGGGGGAAAAAATTGTTTCTTGGGAAAGAGAGTGTTTGGTGGTGTGAGACTATCAGACCACACTGAGGAAAAACTGAGAAAAAAAAGTGATGCTTTTTCCCCTTTGTTTTTAGGGGAAGTAAGTTTATTTTCAAAAGCAGAATCAAGTTCTGAAAGAGGGCTATGCTCCATGGGACTGTGTATTTTTCACACCCCTTGGCTGCACCAAGGTGTCCAAAATGTTAAAGGGTTCTTAGTCTGACATTGCTAATGCTAGTAAGAACAGACAGAGTGCAACTCTTCTTGCATTGAAAGCCTCTTTTAGTAGCCTTGTGCAAAGCTCTCTAAAGTCAGTGGAAATGTTCCAGCTAACCTCAGTGGGCACAGAGCCAGGTAATACATCACATCTGTCCTAGACACCTGTGGGTGTGCAGTAGAACGTGCTTAAACCGTGCAGCACAGTTCAGGAGTTTTTATAATCTGTAACATCCTTCTTGTAAGTACTGGAACACAATGCAATCCTTTTTAAAAATGTAAAACGACCCCCAAAACTCACCAGCACACAACAACAAGAAAACCACACCTACAACCAAAAAAACCCACCCCCAGCAAACCAACATATAACTCCATCAAAAAAACAACAATAAAAACCAGCAACAAAACAAACAACCACCCAACCAAACCAAAAAAAAGAAGCCCAAATCCAAAACAAAACCCAAAAAAAATTGAAGGCAAATCCTGAAGATCTGCTTCTGAAAAACTCATTTATTGTGTGAAAACTGGAGTCCAAAATCAGTCCAGAGAAGTTCTATGACATTAAAAGAAAACAGAATTTCCTGCTGTAATTCAGCAGATGAGGAGGCTGTGAGCCACTGTATTTGGAAAGAACAGGTATATGAGCAAGTGGACTACAAGTGCTTTATAAACTTGCTCTCTTTAGTGTTCTCAAGCTGAAGCCACCTCTTTGGGCAATAAAGATATATAACTCCTGTGGCCAAGAGAGGTAAAGAGCAACTGGCCTGGTGCTTTCCTTCTCCTTCAACCTTCACATTTTAAAACATGGTGCCTTGTCCTTTGAAAATTTTTTTCAGTATCTTTAACATTATTTCAGACCTGTGGTGCAGAGATCCATTTCCTAAGATGCCTGTGACTAGCAGCTGATGAGATCCTTGTCAGAAGGATGTCATCAGTCATCATTAGAGATGTCTATTTTTTTACTGTTTTGAGGTTATTCCAGCGATTCTGGCAGCTAAGGAGTCTGAGGGGGCAGAGGAGGAGCAGCATCCGTCTTCTTTCAGCAGGATCTGAGCTCCATTCTTGCTTGTTAGCTGTGATATCCCCTTCCTGTGGATCCTTGTTTTCCTTCCAAATGCTGCTGGTCTTTTAAGACCTTTCTCCCAAGTGCTGGAGATGCCCACTGACAACTTAGTCTTTTTAAAACCTCTTTGCATGCTTTTTCTGTGCTGGAGTGGAAAACTTCACTACATTAATGACAAGCTCATTTTCAGGAACAAGCACATTTTCCTTACAAGCCTCTGCTGGGAGAGGGTGAGAGTTTGTGTTTTCTTCAGCTGTTAAGGTTGGCTTTTAAGTCTTTTTACTTAAAAAGCTTGTTTTATTTTGGTTGTCAGAAATTTACACATTCAGAGCTCTGGTAATATGTACAAATATTTACAGATGGCAACAACAGCTGGAATAATGTCTGAACAGCCTTCTTCACAGCAGTTAGTGAGGTATCCACAAAGAACTGAAACTACAAGAGGATTTGCTAGACACAAGCAAAAAGAGACAGCTTATTCAGTGGAGATGGCTAATCTCCATTATGATTTTGAATTTGCCTTCTCTATCTTATTATTCCACACTACTGGAAAGAAGTGTTATCAAAACTAACTTCCTTCACTTTTAACAGAGCCTTTTGCAGAGCAATTTCTTATATGCTCAAGATTAGACCAGCTCAGGGTTTGAGAAGAGTTGATGTTTGATATATCACCCCATATTCTGTGAGTTTTCAGTGAGATAAAATGGACATCTGTATGTAGCTGTGAGGCAGCTTCTCTCCACTGCTAAGAAGGTATGGACACACATGGTATGTTCTCCACAAGAAAGAAACAGGATTGCTCTAAAGAATCTACCTCTTCTATTAAGATACATGAGAAAATTGGCAAAATTTCCTAGTCTAAAGCAGGTTCTCTTCCTCATCTCTTGTAAGTCATCAGTTGCAGATACCAGCACAGTCTCTGAATCAGTTCCTATGGAGCTTGGGTCATGGCAACAGTGATGCTTTCATTGGATGAGAGACACTGCTACTGAGAGTAGCAAAAAACTTGCCCTCATGGGGAAAACTTGCCTCATGTTAGTTCCTGCCTTTGTGTCAGAACTGGTGTTCATGTACGTGACTGTAAAGCAAACCACACACCACGTGTGTGTGGAGGCACACACACAGGTGAAAACTAAATGTTTGGGACAGAAGAAAGGGGAAGAAAATTAATTTTCACCCAGATCGTCTCCCTGATTTATCTCATGGTTGCATTGTTATTCCTACTGAAAAAGAAAGGGGAGAATGTAAAATTGGCTCTTGCGACAGCAACCTGAACTCGGGTCAGCATGAAGCAAGTGTAAAACCACTGCCCAAAGCCCAGTCTGTACAGCTCTCACATTTGGCAGGAGAACCAGAAGCACAGTTCTCCACAGCATTTGTTTTGCCCTTTTAAGCATCTAGTTTAGTCAAAAACACTGAATGAAAAGTTGTAACTATGAAGAGTATGTGGTATGGAATTCATGCAAAATATTGATATTCAAAACAGTTTTAGATCTCTTTAGAGCCTAACATACTCTGAGGCCATAACTGTATTTTGATCTGATTAGAATGTGTCCAAAGAAGCCATGAGATGCCACAAATGCTACTTGATTATTGAGTTCAGCTTTCAAGGCCTTGTCCCTTTACCTCCTTGAAGATGAAATTGTGAGCAGATACTAACAGAAGCCTGAAAGCTTCAACCTGAAAGAGTCCTGAAAAAATAATATCTCTTTCTAGAGGTAGTAATGAGCTTCCTAAACAGGCTTCCTAAAAGTAGGTCGTTCAGTTCATCAGGAGAAAAAGTACTTGGAATGTGGAGATGGCCGGATTATGAAGTCTGTTATTTATTCTAAATGTATTGCAGCATGACTGACCTAACTGCCATCTATTTAAAATTCCTCAAGGAAAGTCAAGCTGAATGTATTAATGGCTGGAGTGGTGCTTTGCAGCCTTGCCTTCGAGCCGAGAGCAGCACGGACAGCGCTGCGCGGTGGGAGCTGGGCTGATCCCTGAATTCTGCACACAGCAGCGGCTCTGGGGAGCACAGCCTGCCCAGGGACTGCGGGCAGGTCAGCCCAGCAGGCAGATGCAGGCTGCTGCAGCGTGTGTGGTGCTGCCTCACTCTCTGCAGCACCAGTGCCAAGCTCCCCTTTGGTTCTGATGAGTGCAAGTTGCTTTAAGATGCTACATTAGGTAACATGCCAAGGTGTGCTTCAATGTCTGAGCGAAGAACAGAAATCACAGCTGCTAAAAAGCTTTCAGAGAGAAAAAAATTGCCCCTAAAGCAAGGCTTTTTTGGGAATGGAAGACGCATCTAGTGATGAGGCAAGAGGAGAACCAGAGTTCTCCATGTAGCACTTGATGACAAGTTGCTGAGAGTGATTTCAGCTCTAAGATGTCTGTACAAAAGTTTTTTCAAAGATCCCTGGCAAATCCAGTCTTAATCAAGTTATGAGAAGTATTACTTAACCTAAAGATGTCAAAAAATTATTTGTGTAGTTAAAGCAAAATGATGGAAAAATAAGTTATGGCAAATAACCATGTTAAATGAGGGTCAGGTTGCTCTTTTAATCAAATAACTTTGCCAAATATTTACTAAAATAGGACAGACTCTTGTAAAAGTATAAATAGTTTGTTAGTTATTTAAATAAAAGATCCTTACAAGCCTTATTTGGTATGATTCTTTGATAGTGTTTATGAGGGGGGTTTTAATAGCAGGATTTCCATTGTGATTTTTCACCAGTGAAAAGTAAATTTTTTTTCCTGGCAAAGTAGATTTTCCCTATAAAAATCTGATAGAAAATATACAACTTTATAAATTATGAGATTATAAACACTCCTTGCATGAACTTTACCACTAAATTAATATTTGATTTAAAAAGAGTGTTGCCATTTGTGGGTTTTGATTAGATATTTTGTTGCTGTTTTGCAATCAGCAAGTTCTGAACCCCTGATAAGAAAATAGTTAGATATGCATGGAGGAGGGGGAATGTTCTGGAAGAGAAAGCTTGCAGTCTTTTGCCCAGACATGTTCTTTGTGCATGCTTGTATTTGCAGAACAGGACATGTTCAGAACAGGTAAGACAGATAGTTTTAAAATATAATATTAGAGGATATGCGTAAGATAATGCCACATGAATATTGAGAGTAAATGTGCACATTTTCAGTCTCCCTGATCTTGTGGAGTTGGGAATGCCTGTATTCATGTCTTGCTTCATCCTGTTACGTACAAGTCACAACATTCCTAAGAAAGAGCCCCACAGGAAAGAGTTAGAAGATAAAAATTACTCTCAAATAGTATGAAAGTACTGCAAAAGGAAATTTAAGAATTTTAGGAAGTGAAAAGTAAAGTATAATTACATATTGGGCACTTCTTAATATGTGGGAAAGAGCAGAATTATTCGATTCAGTTTTGGTGCCATAGGTGTTAATACCACAGATCCAGTGTAATCACAACTGGGATGAGGATGGCAAAGTGTTAAAAAACCTGGTGTGAATGGATAAATCAGAAAGTATCCCTGGTGAAAAGATTAGCAATGACTGCTCATGAGGTTAACCTGATTCATCTTCTTGGTTATCCTATGTCTAGAATATGTCAAGTTTTGGCAACCACGGTCCCACTTAGCTAAATGAGGGACCTTTGGGATAGCAAACGTCACATGAAAAAGGTTGGGTTGTGTTAGAGAGAGATTAAAACAAAGATTCAGCAATATTTTCAGCCAGTCTCTGTAAGAAAAGCAATTTGGCCTGAAGTATTGAAAGCTGAACTCTGGCTGTGGATTTGAAAATAGTATTATGTTGATATATAATTTTTGCTGCTATTTTTAGTATTCTGATTGTGTAACCTATAGTTATGATGGTGAGTGTTTATACGGGTCATATCTTTGACTTTGGTGGAAGTGGCTGTAAGTTTTACCAACACTTTCAACTTCTACTTTCTACTTTTGCTCTTTTTGTCCAACCTCACTCAAGGCATCTTTCAGAGTTAGGTGCATATTGTATTGAGGCACGGTCACAAGTATAGAAGTATTCATTACTTTCTGAATGTGAAAATGGCCTGCTCTGAAGTGATTTCAACTCCACAATAAGAGCTGGAACTTTCGGAAATTACTGATTCCAAGAAAAGGTTGAGCCTGGTGTTTTCCAGGCAAGGTCAGAAAACCAACCACAGTCTGAGCTGCCAGCCACCAGAAGCTAGAACCATGAAAAAAGATGGGGGCTGCTCACTTTATTTTACAGAGGCTCCATCCTGACCTCCTGTCTGTCTGCACATCATTAGGAGTAATAAGATATAAAATTATTATCAGTTGAAGACCAGTTTCATCCACACAACCATAAAAAGGTGGAATATGCTTCATTCCCTGCAGTCACCCAAGAGGAAAATGAAGCTAGCTAAGAGCTAGACTGCCATCTAACTCTAAGCATAATACTCTATAATATTGTTTCAAAAGTCTGGAAGCATTCCAGCTATGTGATCAGATAGATTTGTGTCCAAATGACACCTAAGCAAGTGAGTCAATAAAGAGATTAATCATAGATGAAGCAACTAAAAAACATGTCAAATAACTGAAAAGGGACCAGTAGAGAATGGAAACAAAACATAAGGAGTGCAAAACCATAGCAACAGTCAGTGTTGCTGGCTACAATAGGCTTGTGTTAACTAGAAATAGAACAAAGTAATGCAAGGGATCGGAAAATAAAAGATAAAGGCAGTTTCAGTATTTTCTATTGTAAACCATGCCATTTATGGAGTAATACAGCAGAAAGCAGTACAGTTTAAACAAACGGTGTAAAAAAATGAGAATAGATAATTCCGTGAATAAAATGCATTCTGTATTTCAAACTATTCAATGAGAGAAAATTCAGTGTTAGAAGTTTTTTGCTTAAAAAAGAAAATACAGCTGATGCAAGCAGGTTGTGATGCACCTTTCCTGAGAAATATCTGCAAAATAATCAGTCATGTTTAAATCACAGTCTTTAATTGTTTATATGAAAAGCAATTTCAATGCTAAAGCCTCATGAAATATAACGGCAAAGTAAGATGTCTTTTTCAGCAAAAGGGAGACAGGCAATAGCACCAAATTTGTAATACTTGAAAAACTAGGGAAACAACAACAAACCTGAAAATAGACAACAGAAAAGAAAGTGAACAGCAAGATTTTGCAGTTCTGTTAATGTGTTTCGAAGGGTTGGGAGTTTGCCAGTACAATATACAAGGTGGCTCCACTTCAGGAGATTTTAAAGCCTGTGCATGCCTTGTACCTGTAAATATTCTCAAAGAGTTGAGGGTGAGTTTGTGGAAATCCAGCTGGGTGTTGATGTCATGCCTCAGGCTTTCTGCTCCTAGGTTTCCTAATATGCCTGCGGGGGGATTTCTTGTTATTTGATGCGTACTTTTGTACATGCTAGTAGAGATAGTCCCCTTGTGGGCAAGAAATTTGGGTCTGTCTTCTGGGCCGTCTATTAACAAATCTTAGAGGTTTCTACTCTTTAGCAGTTTTGGTAGAAAAAGTCAAAAGTGGGTTTGTGGATAAATAAGAGATAGATGTACAAAGAGTACAATCACTAAAACCTCCTTACTGCAGGAGATCGGACCAAAACCCAAGGCCTGCTAGGTAATATGCAAGGAGAAATGTATCAGTTGTTTAACTGAAGGGTGTGTTGAGTGAAAGAACATGCTGGATGGGGGAATAAACAGCTGGGACTCATTTGATTGTAACACTCAAAGCACCAGACAGTCGTGTCCGAATTTCTGCAAAGCCAAGAAATCCTCAAGAGAAAATGTTCATCTGCTGACTTGAATGGAACAGTGGGAAGAATAGCATCAGCCAAATTAATTTAACCTAGCTTTTGCTCGAGTGAATACTATTTGATGAGGCAAATTCTAGAATATTCAGTATAAACAAATTGTTTGCACAGCATCAACTCCTGTCTTTTCTTAGTGTTCCGCACCCAGTGTTCCTCTGGACACAAATGAAAATATTTGGTGGGGACACAATATGTTTTGAGAGAAGATTCCAGAAACACACAAAAGCAGCGTGCTAAAACTAGTGTTATGTCTTTGGAATTGAGAGAGAGTTCCCATTTTTTTTTTTTTTTTTTTAAAATAGATAGATATCATTGATACTGGGAAAGTACAGATATGGGAAAGCCTGAAACAAACTGGAAAAGTTGAGCAACTCTAGTCCTGCTAGTGCCCTACAATGGAGGAGATGCTTCTTGCATGTTCACTTTTATGTGGAATTCCTTGCTTAATAATGTAGGTAAAACTGGTTTGCTATGTTTTCAAAGCTGAGGATATATGGGAAAGTGAGCTGGTTTTAAACCACCTTGGCAGTGTTATTGTTTTGTCCAAAAAAATGAAACTCTTAATGAGCTATTTCTGATCTGAACTTCAGACTTCAGCATCAACACAGCTGCAGTTGTACAACCAGTAAAAGAAAAATTTCCAGAAAAATATGATTTCAAAAGCATTGAGCAGAGCAGAAGAGATAATTTGTATTTTTAAAAATTGCAAACAAGGAAACCATAGAACTGTGGTCATATATGCTCTCTATACATGCATAGGGGGGATTTTGATGTATCCTTTCCAATGGCTGTGTGTTATCCATGAATTTGGATTGAATGAGCTTGAAAGTATAGTTTGATACATTTGCTTTTCTAGCAAGGCCTATCAGAAAAAATTCATGTCTCTCCCACAGCCTAGCCCCTTCATCCCCCTGTGCTCTCCTTACAGTTCATTATCCCCTAGGTAGTGCTGGTGCAGTGGTGTGATGATCTGCCTCTCTGAGGGTCACAGTGGGATGCTCCATTGTTTCAGTGGTTCACTTTGCAGCAAGGTTAAAGAAGCAGCTGTGCCGGTGTGACAGGGGGGTTGGGGGGCAGATGACGTTCTTCTGCAGGAGGGATCCTCTTAAACCAAGACTGTTTCTGGAGGAAGGGTATTTTTGCTGCATCCTTCAGGCATTGCATCTCAAGAGTTTTAAATCTGCAGATTACTGTCACAATCTAGAAAGTAAACATAGTGAAACCTACAGTTGGTCATACCATGCATTTTATTTTTCCAAATGATCTTTCGAGTGATTTGGGGAAACTCACTAAAAACTGTGTGTTGTATTCTGGCCATAAGGGTCTATGTCATTTTTCTGTAGGACAGAGGGATTACCCTACAATTTGTACATCATTTAAGCTTTAACTTGAAACTAAACTGTTGTTGGGGTCTACAGACAGCTCAGTCAAATCTATTCTGGAAGAGTCTCGGAAGAAGAAATTGAGAGATTAGTCACACCAGCTTGCCAGGAGACTTTGCCTTAAACGTCATACAGGAATTGCAAAGGGGAACTTTGGAATTATGGAACTGTGCACAGCTATAGAAATACATGAATAGCAGCAACAGCAGAAGGCACAAGTGAGCCAGTGCTGGAGTCGGTGTTGCCCCACAAAGCCAGGATCTGGTGGCTGAAAGACTCTGTTGTCGCTTTGAACTTCTGATAGAAAATGTACTCTCCAGCAATACTGTTCTGTGATGGCTGGGTCACTGTGTGCTCTGACATGTCTCAACCCTGAATGGCTTGCTCAAAGAAAGGTTCATATTCAGGAAATCTTTGAGTCATCTTTATAATTTAAGAGGAGGTGGCCTGCACATGGGAGCCTGTACCCTGACACAGTGGCCTGAGCTCGGTGATGAGAGATGCAGAGTTTGGACAGTGGTCCTGGCTTTTTGCATCTGTGAAATCTTCTGATTGTGCACAACACTTTTGGAGAGATGAAGGTTCTGGGATGAATGTGCTTGTGTTACATATGTGCCCCAGATGGGTTAAAGTAGATTAATCACCATGAGAGAAAGGGGAAACAGACACAGTTCCTCCCATGGTAGCTGCTGACATGTCGAGGTGGGCAAAATGGGATCCGTGATATATGCTGGTATCTCATTTAACAAACTATTATTGGTTTTATTATTATTGTGCTTAGATTTATAAATACCGAGTACTGAACAAATATTAGATTTTTGTGTGTTTTCCCTACACAGAAACGCCCACAATTCTCTCTGTAGTATAACATCACTTTCCTTCAGGGCAACTGTTGTCAGGAGCAATCAGTATGGCCAAGTATTTCCCACTGCCTCCACCCAGTCAGGAGGTTGTTGAATAAACCTGATTTAGCCTGCACTCAGATGGAAGCGGGGTACTGAGGAATTTGGGTCTTTTTCCTCCCGTTCATTGGTAGCTCAAAGAAATAAACACACTTGTTAAACTTAGAAAATCTAATTGATTCCAGCTTCAGAAGCGCAAAAAAGATCTAGAGAACTTAAAGTCTTCTTCTTTGATTTTTCTCTGTGAGACAGCAGATAAAAATATTTTCATTTAGAATTTAAATTTTTTGAATGCTGATGAATATAGAAATAAATTATACTCAGGTAAATTAAACTCTTCCCCACGAGGACATTTTGATAAATCAGGATTTTTTTCCTCTGGAAATGAAAACTTTTTACTGAGACACTGGCTAACACTTCTCACTTCCAGGTTTTGGGCATGGGACTTGAGCTACCCCTAATCTTATCAAATACCTATTTGACAGAATGTATCCTCAAAGGAAATTAAGGAAATTTAACTGAAGTAATCTATTACAAACATACATTGATCACAGGATAAATTTTCAATGCTGAAGAAAATCAGCCCTGGGGTTTTGCAGCTATTCACTGGGAATCTTAGTACGATACAAACAGATTTGGGTTAAAAGCCAGACATATAACAGCTGTGTTGCTGGAAAACTAGGAATCTTATTCTAAATATTTTGAGCCAAAAGAAATGTTTTTAAAAATCTGCTATGCTTCAAAATTGTCTCATTGTGAGCAATTTCATAATCTTTAGGGGAACAAGGACAATTTAACTGTTTCTGGATCTTGTCCTTGACTGGTGACATACTCCTAATTCAGGAAGAAAAAAATTAAGAAATCCTTGCATTCTAGAGATTATAATTGAAGTTACTAGTGTCACTTACAAAAGTAACTATTTTTAAAACACAAAAGCCCCCTATACCTGTCAAAAAACAGAGAGGATTTCATTTCTAACTTTAGCAAAACCAACAGATCTAGGTATTTCTAAGTTTTTTTTTTTAATTAGTAAAGCGCGCGGGGAGTGATGTGTGGAGGAGTTGTATGTCCCTTCCCACCACCTCAGCCTGGGAGGAGCTCCGTCAGTCGGAGTCCAAGGTGGTGACTCCTGTGCCAGGTCGCAGGGAAGCAGCAGAGAAGCAGATGTGAGCTACAGGGGTCAGCGTGTTGCATTTTCCTACTGCAAATGGGTCACTCCGTGAGAAAAAACCATAAGTATGTTAATTGTTCATCATGGACTCCGTGCTGAACTCGGCTCATCAGCACTGAAAAGAGATGATATTTACCAGTAACCTGCTGGGTGGCACAGACTGGTGAAACCCTCAGACTGGGAAGAAATGATCATACTTTGATCCTACTTCAATTATGAAGAGCTGCTCTGTGTTCTAGTTTGAGGAAAGTCATCTCTGCTTGGAGAGGCAGAAATGAGGAGGGCCGCTAATGCATGCCTACTACATAATAGTTTGTGACAAGTGACACTGTGGTAACTGCAGCACTTGCTCAGGTATGAAATGAGATGAAATTTAAGGAGGAGTAGGATTTGGAAGGTCTGGTCTTCCATGAATAGCAGGCATATGGATTCTGCTACCAATACCATAGGAACCCCCTTTACAGGGAATTTTGTATGGGTTGGACACTTCTATTCTGCCTTCTGTACTAGCTAAACTTAAAAGAATTTGTAAATTTGTTTGTAACATTTATTCTAAACCATCCAACTATCCATTTCCCCCTTCCAGAGTTCCCAAGGGTGGAGATAACACTGCCTTAAGTAGTGTGAAAATTCTTATCACTGTAATACTTAGGCTTTCATGCAAAAAGTGAACCACGTGTCTTGGAGTGGACATGTGTTTCTACATTCCCACTGACAAACGTGGCTGTTCATGATTTGGTGAAGCAATTCAGCCCAGTTCTTTCAGGGGCAGGGGATTTGCAAATATCTTCTGAATTTAGCATGTGGGATCCTCTATGGAGTCTCTTGTTGCTTAATGCACTCCATTTCCACAATGTTCTTGAGTGTTCAGAGAGGGCAGGCGTCTTGCTGGGGTCAGTGGGCCTGTCCTAACCCAGGACTCCAGGGCTGGGCAGCCTGTCCTGAAGCAACATCTCCAGATGTTTGGAAACATTTGGGGTCCTTGGTGCCAGAGCTTGAGAACAAGGCAGCCCTTTGTAAATCTCAAAAGTATACCCAGCTCCCCTTTCACTGCTCATAGCAGACACCTGATTAGAAATCAAGCAGCTTGGAAATATTTGGAGCATAGAGAAGCTGGGATAGGAGTTCTGAGAGGGACCAGGGCAGGCTGACTTTTCTGAGTCACGTTCAGTTGGAATCCTGCTCTTGTATGTTCTGCTGCTGCCCCGTGATGCACAGGAGGTCTGACAACAGTGACCACTTATAGGTGCAGTATGGTGTCCTGACCTACTTTAAAACACTTGATTTCAGCTGAGCCCTACTCTGCTGGCTTGGCAGGAGGATTGCTTCAACGCCTGCCTTATTTTCCTTTCACAGACTAACCCTTTAGTGGAATAATTACTGCACAAGCTCCAAACCCCAGCAAGCTGCTCTGCATTCCAGGTTCACAGGAAGTAAATTCCGAGCTTGCCAAGTCTTCTCCCTCATCTGCGGCTGCTCGGTGTCCCAGCTCCCCAAGTCTGTTAGCAGGGGTTACGTAATAGGCACACGCCGGGTCTGTGGCTTTTTATATAGAAAACCAGAAATGAATGAGTGTGATGTGGCAGGAAGCAGCTTGTATGAAAGGCCCAAGTGGAGACTGAGAGATGACAGTAATATGTTTTCAATACTAAGTTCAAGCAATGAAATACTTACTCGAGCAGCAACTCTAAAGTCCCTGAGGTTGGTTTTAAAAGGTATAAATGAAGTAAACCTCAAAAATTGCATGGTCAATTTCTTTGACAGCATGAGCTTAAATTAGCCTAACAGCTGGCTTAAAAACTGTTCTCTTAAGAGAGAGACAGAAGTATTAAGGCAGCTGTCTTTCTTTTTGGAAACACAATGATAAGGGCAATAGGACTACAATAGTAACAGCCTTCTGCAAGATGAGCAGTTAAGGCTGGAACCACTATGTTGGGAGTGCAGCCACTGGCCCTGGGGCTGTGCATTCCAGTTTCAGCTCAAGCTTTGTCAGCGCATTTGTCTCCAGCCCTGGCCCTGGATGCACCTCTGCATCGTGGTCTTGCTTCCAGCTCCACCCCCTTTTGCTACTGACTGGCTCCTCTGCATTGACCCTGGACCTGATTTATATCCCCTTTAGGGACTGCTGATGTGCCGGCACCCAGCTCAACCTGCCCCAGTCACACCTGGCAGGGCTGTGCTTTGTGTGTGAGGGGGCTCTCTGCACCGGGCTCACAGCTCTTCATGGAGCAGCCCTGCTCGTGCTGCTCCTCGCTGGCCTTCAGTGGCACTTCCTTGCTGCTGGATGGCAGCTGCTGCCCGTGCCAGAGGCACCGAAGTGTCCCAGGGCAGGACACACCAACTCCACAGCAGTGTGGAGCTAAACTGCTCTGCACATCATCAAACTGCTACAGAGGCTGATGGGAATCAACTTCACCCTGCGCCATTTATGCATCTCAAGGGGTAACAAAACTTCTCAAGGTGTCTGTCATGTACTCAGACTAAGACAATTGACAGCATGTTTCCTGACCTCTCTTTTCAGATCACTTTTTCATGTGTACTGAGGGCATTGATTGCTTCTTGGGACGAGCTTAGGCTTTTGTTTAACAAGTTTCCTGTTGCTGTGGGGACCAGAGCAGGGGCAACAGTTTCTTCAGTGTTCTTCCTACAGTGTGTTACCAGGCTTTGGGGTTCTTGCTGCAAGTCTGAATCTTGCTGATGTTTGTTGAGAATTATTTTATGCGGTGATATTTGGAGACCTTCAGAGTTCAATAGTTAAAATGCAGTTACATTAGACTTGAACAAACAGAACTCTTAAGCAAAATACTGTCTTAGTTTACCCCAAGAAGAGGAGAGATGATACAAGGAGGAAACTTTTGGTTTTGCTCTATAGCAGGTATCCAAGCTGGGGGGCTCCTTAGTCTCTGATGGGTAGGGTTGGGAAAATTTTGATCTACTCAGAATACAAAACGACAGTTTCTGCCTACTTTATCTAGCAGGAACAACCTGAAGAAGAAAAAGAAAAAAAAAAAAAAAAAGGAAAAAAGCAAGCAGAACAGGCTAGGATCCTACTTGCAGCCCTGCTGCATGGAGGGTGGCGCGGGTGCTGAGGAGCCAGGCTGTGCTGTACTAGAACCTGGTGTTGTGTGAATGTTCCCTTCCCTCCTTCCCTTGACCTGGCTGGACCAAAATGTCATTCCCCCGGGAGGCAAGACCTTCCCTGGCAGAACCTACCTGGGCCTTGGGAAGTCCATATTTACCTGCCAAGGTTGTCCTTATGGATCACAGACAGGCCAACACAACCCAACCTGAATCAGGACTGCAGCTCCAGCAGCACAGCAGTGTCTGAGCTTCATCTGTTTGGAAACGATTGGAAATGGAAATGCTGTGTAAAAGCAAAACTATGTTTTGAAAGAAATATATAGTAAAATCTTGCTAAATATCAGCAAATATTTCCAGGTGATTTTTGGTCCTTTCAAACTGGTAACTAGAATAAAGAGGGAGGAGTGGAAATACTGTGCCTGTCTTGCAGAATTAGAATCAAAATAGAGAAAAGATGGAGGGGAATTGGTAATAATTAATTTACCAGGATGCTACCACTCTCATTCAATGTGCTCCAGTAAAAAGTAAATGAAAATCCAGATTATGTCTGAGCACATGAAGAAATAAACAGTTCCTGTGTATTTCAGAGAATAATGAACTTCTCATTGCTGTGGTTCCCAATGGTTCCTCAGTTTACTCAGAAATGGTTATTGTCAGTACATTCTTTAAACATGAACTAAACTCGTTTTTGTTTTGAAATTACGTACTTCTATCATCATCAACACCCTAAGCAAGACACTTTGTAAACTTTTCTCATATTACAATTTCATAATGACAAAACCAGACTAAAATACATATATATAAAATTTAGAAGGTCATAAGGTACTGCCATCTTTTGGGGGTAAATTCTCTGGTTCCTCTGAAAGGATTGCTAACCTGATACTGCAGAATTCTGGTGCCTCAAGCAGTGCCCCATCTGAGCAATCACTTTAAAAGTATGGCTCTCTAGGGATGAGAAGAACTATCTTACCTCTACCATTGTTTATTATTATGAAAGCTAATGGAAAAATCAGATTTGGAAAAGATATTATGCAGATTCTCTGCTACTACAAATCCAGAAATTGTAGAAGGAATTTTATTCCTTTCAGCTACAGGTATCCTGTTTCTTTCCTTGTGCTTCACTGTGTCCTCTCTTTGTACAGAGGCAATGGAATTTGTTTGAAAATCCAAGCAGGACCTTGGTCCTTTGTACTGGCCTTTCTGGGCAGGTACAGCCAACACTTACATAGGCTGTTCATCATTTTTAGATCTGGTTTTAGAATCATGTGTAGAGCATTTAATAGAAGGAATTTCGTAAAAATATAAAATTTATCTTTTCTACTTTTATGATTATTTTTGGTTTATGTTTTTTCAAAACTATAAATGAAAATGTTTCCTAGTATGCCTAAGTGCTCTGTATTGCATTAGTTCATATTCCTGTGGTTCAGATTGCTTGCACTTGCATGTGTGCATTCATCCCCATGGTGGATGATCTTTTTCTGTGCGGTTTTTGGGGGACTGGTATGTTTCAGCAAACTTAACCATATAGAAAAGGGAGAATGTGCACTTTATCACTGCAAATTTCACCTGCGAAGGGAGTAAACACATTTAACCCTTTAAAAGAAAGGCTTAGGCTTTCCCTCATAGATTCCTCTTAAATGGAACATTTAACTGGCTTCTTTGTATGCTTCAGAAACTAGAAAGAACTAGAAAATACTTTTTTTAAAATTGTGACAAGACTTAAGCACCTTGTGATCCTCTTATCTCTTCCTTCCAAATGATATGTGCATCTGCAACAATTTTTTTGAAAAGACAACTGTAAAAAAGCAGTATTTTCAGTGTAACTTGATTAGCAAGTCAGTTGCTGTGTGTCTGGAGCACCAGTGAAGGATCTGTGATCCAATTTGTCTTTCTAGTCAATAATCTTTTGCAGGAATACACTCATGTATTCACAGACTGCTTATGTACCTCTGGCATGGACTTTTAACCAGCACAGCTTGTGACCTGTTTCACAGCCACCCTTGCCTCCTATATGTGTTGCTTGCCAACTGTAATTAATGGACTGAGTTTCATAGCAATGCACGAGCATGCTCTCTGTAAATGTCCTAATTCTGGCAAAAGTTGTGTTACCCAGGCCTCACTATGGACTGTATTTCTGTATTAAATCCTAGCGTGTGCGGGTGCCTTCAGCAGGCTGTCGAGATGGCTGCTGGAAACCTATCTTTAAAGCTTTATTGCAAGTCAGATTATTCTGAAACTTGGCATGCAGCATTTGGAGTGGGTGCAGTTCTTTCCGTTAAATCCGGGTCTGTCTCCTGCTCTCTTTTTATAGTCCAGGTCCCCTAGGGTAGAGGGAAGTACCTAATTGCAAATCTGTCTTGCCAAGTGCTTGGCAGCTGGAGCTTCTCCCCACAGAGGAGTCTGTCTCTAAAGCAGATAACGTCCATTTGGAAGAACCTGACATTTCAGCCTAGAAAAGGGCAAAGAGTTTTGAAGAATAATTTAGAGATTAAACTCAAGTAACACACTTATTTATAGACATTGAGGATAAGACAATTTTTAATGTCATTGGTTGAAAATAACGTTTTGTAACAAAATCTGTATTTTTCCCTTTCTCTTGCGTTTTTTGTCTTTGGCCACTATTGCTTTATTGTGGCGTTTTAGGATATTTGGGTGAATGATAATGTTATGAAAACGTTTTGTACTTGTGTATCACACAAATATATCTATATATAATTTTCAAGAAATTTATGTGCTTTATTTGAATCAACTAGATAGTTAGAGTTTGAGAAGTACTTTTATGGCTTTGTGTATGTTACAGAAATCTGGCATCTGGGTCAGTGCTTGCAGAGTGTGCATACCAAGGAGCACATATCAGCAGAGCAGAGGTACAGCAGAATTAAGGGCCTGGGGTTGCTGTGAGTCAGTCCTGTAAACCAGCAATCCTGCAGAGTCAGCACAGGCCCCACGAGCAGAAACCTAAACATCTGGCTAACTTTAGGCTTGTGCTTAAGCTTCTTTGACATGAGCTGCTAAAGGAAGGGGGGTGGGTTTGCTTTTAATCTCTATTCCAAGAGCTTTACTTCACAAGGTTACGCTTAGGAAGCATTTTGCCAGCAGGATGAGTTTTTTCCCTAGCTTCAGCCTGCCTTCACATGGTGGGGCAAGACGGAAGCATACAAATCCTCAGGTTTCTCCCTTCCTTTTCTCTCTCTCCATATGCAAGCTTTGCAGAGGGGGGAGCCAGCCTAAAAGAGAGCTGTAGCTTGTTAGTGTAAATATCCCAGCTGGAGCATCAAGGGATGCAGAGGTGCTGGGTGCACACCTGCCTCAGTGTACAGATAGCTTACAAAATGTGTAGTGTTGAGATTTCCCTTTCGGCTGGGGTGGTGTGCTCAGTAAGATCTACGTGCGTGGGCTGACCAGTATTTGTGCAATTATCTGAGGCGCTCTGGCTGTAAACACTTGCAGTGGGCTTGTTCCTTTACTCCCCCAAGATATGAAAACAAATTTATCTTCCTTTTGGAATGAATTCCAT
Organism: Oxylabes madagascariensis; assembly: GCA_013400675.1. NCBI lineage: Eukaryota > Metazoa > Chordata > Aves > Passeriformes > Timaliidae > Oxylabes > Oxylabes madagascariensis. Next base: position 61,669 of record VYZR01017959.1, on the reverse strand, counting down.
TCCCATTTCATTTTATTGCTGCTCTTCCTCTATGTTTCTTTCTAATGTGTTTTCATCTGTTTTTTGCCTCTCAAGACTTTCTGAATTCATACTAATTATCAGCTGCAATAGTTCATATACATATATTCTATATATATTAATTTATAAAAAAGTTCTGAATTAAAATTTCGGTTGTCCTAGTTCTAATGATAATATGGTCAAAGAGAACCTTACAAGAACAACCATGGCTGAAAATGCTTGGGGGAAATTATGTTCTTGCCATGACACTGATGTTGATGTGCTATCTGAAAAGCTACCAGAAAAATAGCACTAGACAATAGTCTGTCAGGCTTTCAGTTGTGCTTTGCTCCCCCAGACAGTGGAAAATGTTGCTTTCATCCACCCAAATAAAGGAACTCAGCTTGGAGGCCTCTTCTGACTCTTTGGTCACCAGTGAGTTCAGTAAAGTTCTTAAAGATCCCTGCTGTGCTTAGGTCTGATACACTTAATTACACATTATAAACTTGACAAACTCATTTTTGGGAAGAAGAATGTAGAAGTCAAAGGAAGAGAGTGGGAGGGAAACACCTTTTACTTCTAGAAAGACTTAATTTTGAACCAAGGGAACTAAAGCTTGACAACAAATGCTATCTTTCTGTTAACAGCCCAGCAGGATGATCTCTCTCCATCCAAGCGGGAGGATGTTAATGACTTGTTACAGTTAGTTTGATGGGAACTGGAATTTATTGTGGTATCTGGTAGCATCTATCTTTCAGTTCTTTGTCTGTTTTGATAAGGAAAAAATCCTGTGCTGCTGTATCCAACTTCATTACTCCTGATAAATAAGCTGCATATCTTTATAAACCATCAATTACCCTCTGTTTGTCAGTTTTGTAAACTGGAAAAGATTAGTGGGAGGAGAAAGGGAGGGTTGTGCTGTGTGCAGGGCCCGATGTTGTCAGGGAGGCAGCTGAGGGCTCGTGCTGAGCACGGAGTAGGGAAGGTGGACAGGGGACATCTCACCAGGGCACTTCCCTGCTGCTGCCTCCAGACCTGCAGCTCCTGCCCAAACCCTGCGTGGCCCAAGCGTGAAGGAACACCCGTGCGCGGCACTGCCCTGTTCTCCGGGGCTGGGGAGCTGATTCTTTGGACCAGACTGCTGTTGAAGGATGATGTCTTCTGCTGGGCTGCAAGGTGCCCTGGGAGAGCTGCCCCACTTGGAACCACCACCTTGTGAGCTGCTGTGGGGAGAGCTCCTCCTGCTTGCACAGCTCCCTTGCTCAGTCACAGGTGATACTGTGCCATCTGCAGTGCTCTAGGGACCATTGGTTTCCCCTGCCACAAACACTGAAGCTAGCAGAGGCAGGTGTATGTCTTGTGCTACCTGAATTTTACTTTTGATCTCTTATTGAATGTGATCCTAGTTTTCACAGAAGCCTGTCTCATAACTTCCAGTAAATTCACAAGGAGCTTTTTGCACTGGAAGACAGAAAATAGACCTGCTGGGATTAATCCAGACTACATCCACTTGGCTGAATCGCAGCAATGTATTTCTCCCCTGGATATGTTGAGACTTCTTTGAACATTTCAAATTAGCATTTCACTCAGGCTGATTCTAGTGATAGGGGATGAGTGACGTTAATATTTGAAAATTCTGTAGTAAATCTAATTTTCAGGTTTGCATGCCAAATCTTAGCATGTACTGAGGCACTTGAAGCTGACACAGATCTTGTAGTTACAATTTAAATATGTGGCTTGTCTCAGCATTTCATGCCCCTGATATACAAATGTTACAGGGTTAGAACCAGTGTATTTTAAGCAGGATGATATGGTTCTTTTGAATAATTAGTACCTCATAGAACAAAACAATATTGTCTCACAAACTGTGATTATGGTCTGTCACCACATGAAAAACAGTTGGGCTGGTAATTTTAATCTTTTACATCAAATTTTACTGGGAGGTCAAGGGCAGAGTGATGCATGTCCAGATTATGCTCTGATCTCCAGGTGTAAGTATGTATTCCTAAAGGAGGTGTGGCAGCACGAGCTCCGTAGCTCAGCAGCCGTCAGCTGAAGTGGCTCAGTAATGTCCTACCACATTCATCAGGTTCCAAAATGGCTGGAAACAGTAGGCCTGGATTAATCAGTTTTATGTGCTCTGTTTAAAGAGCACAGTTTAAAGTTGTAGGTGATGAATCTCCACAGAAAATACTTCAAGGAAAAGCCCAACATTAAGTCTCCATTTTAAGCCCTGAAATAAGGCAAGGGAATGCAGTTCTGGAGCACTGTTGGTCCAGTATATTTGTATCCTTATCCAAAGTAATTTACCACGGATTTTACAGTCCCCTTTTTGCTGTTGTGATAGAGGATTTACCACATGTAAGTCATAATGCAACAAATTAATAAAAGCATTGATTTTTAGCAAGCAAAAAGCTGGGCTAATAGGAGGTAATTAACACAGACCTTTCTCCCCTCCCAGCATGGGCTGCCTGCAAGTGAATATTTCACAATACTGTGAGTTTTACAAAGACAGCTGGGGTAAATACCTATAAATTCAAACTGCACACTGGTTTTTTCATTAAGCAACTGCAATGAACGTGACTCAAGTTACAGAGTTACAGAACTAGTTGCAAGCAGATCTGCAATGGAAAACCTATGCCAGATTGTGAAGGATCCCAGCAGGCAGTAACTGCTTGGCTGTAAGCTGCTTGCAGGACAATCCTGCGTCCTGACAAATTGTCCATAGTACACTACCACAGTTTAATCCATTAAAAGCGCTAAAAAACCAAAAAGATCCTCAATATGTCTGAGTTCAAGAAGCATTTGGACAATGCTCTCAGGCACATGGTGTGACTCTTGGGAGGGTCAGGAGGTGGAGCTGATGATCCTGACAGGTCCCTTCCAGCTCAAGATATTCTGTGACTCTGTGTGTCCTCTCAGCTGCAGTAAGTGAGCCACAGTAATCCCCTCACTTCTGGGATGTGGAAGGAGCCCCACCAGTAGCTAACACAGCCCAAGGGAGCGGGCTGGCTATCACAAGGTAGAGTAGCTTCTGGGAGTTTTGAAAGCAAGTTTGGAAAAAATTTTATAGCTGAATATTAATCTGGTGAAGGAAAAAGCTGTGGAGTTGTTTATAGAACAAGAAGAAAAGCTGGCAGTAGGATTTTGAGTCCTCTGAGATCCACGCTACTGCCTCATCTCAGTGGTTTCCTCCCGACAGGTATATACTCACGTAGTAGAAATTTCAGCAGTTGCAGTTGTCTTTGAAATTGGCATTCCTAGATCTGACAAGACAAGACTGCAGACAAGAAAACTGAAATGCTACAGAGAACTCTAGAATTTCTTACCTACACTGCCAAGTCCAAATGGGGGGTTTTGATAAGGAAACAGAGCTCTTTGGAACAAGCATGCAGAAGAACAGGAGCAGGACTCAAGAGGACTCCCAGGACACTTGGAAATAATTGGTACTTTTCACATAACAAACAGTAATATTTAAAGTAGCAAAAGAATAATTAAAGGCAAATGCCTTAGAGCAACACAGCGTGCATCTGATCCTCTGGTAGGATTTTTTGGGGCAGGTGGTGAGAAAAAACAGGAATGGGAAGTACAAGGGAGGTTTTATCAATGAGCTGCCTCTGCTACCCATGACCTGTGGCATTCATTATATCAATCATTTAACCTTTCCTCATAAGATCCTGATTTTCTTTTAAAATGTCAGGTATTAGGCTACATCCCTATCTCATCACATCCAGAAGTAAAACTAATTATGCATTATTTGTTACAATTGGTTTGTTTATGCCATATAAGATTCATGGATCAAATGAATACCTTAGGCAAAACATTCTTAGCGTTAGAATTTTTGAAACAAACGTTCAATTAGGTCTTAGATTAAAATCTGACTCTTCTGAAAACTATGGAAGAACTTTATGCAAGAAACCAAATAACATGTAACAAAACCACTCTCTTCCCTGCCATATCCCCACAGGAGGATGTGAGTTTTTCCATAAATGGAATAAACAATACTCTGGGGATACTCAGGAATGCATATAGTGGTTAGTTTTTAACATGATACAATAAACCATTGTATAGGGATAACATTCTAGCAGTCAGTGGAGATGAAAGTAGAAAGGATTGAGTCATGGAGAGGCAGAATCAAGCATACAACAGGCATATTTAAAAACCGTTGGTTATCTAGGTTATGCGGATGCAAAATATCCAATTTACTGGACCCTCAGCTCAGCAGTACCAGAATTTTTTTGTTACCAAGGTAACAAAACTCTATATGCTGGCCCTTGTAAGTGTATGATCAAAGGGACTATCCAATTTCCACCCACTGTGTGCAGGCCGCCAATTTAAATATTTACTACCCCTTGAACCGGCCAGCCAGGAACGCAGCAGCAGAGAGGGGTATGAACCACGTATGTACTGCCACTGACCTGGGACATGTTTTGTTTTCTGGATAAGCTACAAGAGAACTCTGAAGTGAACATGCTGTGGCTACATTAGTAGAAGAATTTACTATAACAAACATCAGAAACACCCAGCCCAATCGAAAAAAACATTTACAGTTGTACTGCAGTAAGAGCATTGCTTCAATGATGTCTCAAGAGAACTGTCCTTGCTATAAGCCTACCACTTGAGCTGCATAGTTGCATTATAGACTAGGAATTCATAAAGCCATAAAGTACTAATTTCCTTTAAAATGCTGTTGTTCTATTAAGTGATTTGAATGGTTAGTAATTTTCTCTATACAGCCAAGCCGTCTTTTAAATGTGGTGTAAAATTGAGCAAACAAGAGAAAACTGGGTTGTTGGGGTTTTTTCTTTTACTTCTGTTGCCTTGTGTCGTCAGCCTTCGTGAGGCAGAAAAAATTCAGGTGTCCCCTGCTAAATGCAAACACTTTATTTGTATCACCTCATTCAGAGCATACCTCTCCATCACCAACAAATGCATGAGGCAAACTAAAGATTTTTTCTTTCTTTCCGCTTTGCTCACTAGTAGAATGCAATGGCCAGAAAGGTGCTAGGAAAATAATTATAAATATGTATTTGTCACCTTTTTCAACTAGGATGAACAAACATGTCACTTTCCTCACCTAGTGTGGCTTCGTACTGAGAATAAGCTAGTCTTCCCTATGCCAAATACACAGACGTATTTAGATTTGCTCCCAGCATTCTGTTCTCAGAATTCTAGGTAGCAGTTTCCATTAATCTCCCCAAGTCCATGCAGCTTTTGCTGCCATTGTTGGTTTCTGACCAATTTGTTACTAACCTTGTCATAGAGGATATCCAGAACTTAACACTAACCCAGCTGCAGCCTCACAACCACTGAACACTTGTTGAAACAATGTAATTTCTGTGCAGAATTTTTTCTAATTGCAGCTCTCATGGTACAAGATTCATGTTCAGTTTATAAATATCTCAAATCTTGTATTTAAACTTTAAAGGAATCTTAGTACTTGGCTCTTACCTATGGTTTTTAGAGATTCTTAGAAACACAGCAGAGAGAAGCAGAAAATCCAGTGGCAACCACTGCTTAGCCCTAGAGTTTTCTTACTCTTTTGCTTCATCTTTTTCTTTTTTTTTTTGTCCCAGTGAAAGCCCACTGCATTTAACATTTTACTTCTGGCTTTCTTCTTCTGTAGAGTGTGGCAAAAAATAATTCCTTAGCATATGCTAGTTCAAACACTTTTCTTTTTACTTTATCCTTCCCTTGAAAAAAATTCTCCACATTTTAAAGTTGTCTGGAAGAAGGAATACCGATGTGTTCTTCCAGCTTGTTATGGAACACACAGAGCTTGTTCCTTACAAATTTTTTTCCCTTAATGTTTTGGTGAAAATACCACTAGCAATGATTTTTCCTTTTTGGCTACTAAATGAATGTAGAGGTTAATTGTTGCAGGGCTGATGGAAGGAGCTGC
>VYZR01017959.1:5572-50936 GCA_013400675.1 Oxylabes madagascariensis | reverse complement strand
TCTCTAATTAATTCTAAGCCAAAAATATATTTCTATACACAAAAAAAAAAAAAAATATTGTAAATCACAGCATCAAGTAATATTTTCTCCCTTCCCCCATAATTAAGGTTTGCATACCAAAAGTTCTAGCAGCCTGAATGGTTTCTCTGGATCCACGAACTGTCATGATTTGTGCCAATGCAGTTAAATCATCACTTGCTTTGAAAAATGGATACCGTCCACTGAGTAGAGAAAGGAATATGATTCCTGCAGACCACATGTCTATTGCTGCAAAGGAAAGCAAATTTATTAACAACTAAACTCATGATTTCATCACAAACAAAATCTCGACTTCCTTTAAAAAGAAATTATGATCTGAAAAGTTTCTATCAGCAAAAGTGATGTTCTGAAGTACTTCTTGACTTTGGTCACATAGATAATACTTCAGACAAGAGTGGAAATTACTGTAATTACATTGAAGTATAATTTCCTACTTTGATGCAGAGGAACTGTTTTTTGTATGAATAATTCCATTAACTTGCTAAACTTAAAATGGACCAAAACAATGTTTGAAGTTGCTTTACCTGGGAAGATGAGAGGAGGCAAATGCAATGACATGTTTGATACATATTTAACTTTACGTCACATGAAGAAAACCTTATATAAGGGTCATAAATAATAAACAGTGTTTCCAAGTGTTCATGAAAATATTTTTTGGGGATTGAGGTTGGCATAGGTAGGCAGTACTAAGAAATTTCTCTTATTATGAACTTTGATCCTCTCTAACATGAACTCACTTGACAAGATAGGCAGTTTAAAAACTGTAATAGTTCAAAGTTATTCATCACTTTCATTGTGTTATGAAGAGTACAGACAGTACTCTGGGGATAAAAGGTCAAAGCCTGATGGAAACTTCCATCTAGAAGTTACAAGAATACCTGTTTGCCATAATTTTTTTGGCTCACTAAGGTGCACATTTTGAGAGATGGCAAGGAAAGTGAAGGAGAGAGTTTGAAGGATCTAAAACTCTGAAGAGAAAAATTATCAGTTGGGAAATAGAGGCACCTTCATCTCAGACCTATTCAAAAAAGTGCATAGCAAAACAGGCAATAATTAATTTGGACATTTAAATTAGAAACAATCTTAGCACAGGACTTTGATTTGAAAAAAATATTAGGTTGTGTTTAGTTGCAAAACCAGATTTTATATCTTTTATTAAACAATAAAAATGCAAGTTTGGCACATTTTACAATGGAAAGGTTTTCTGCCTTCTGCACAGTTCCTGTAAAAAAGTTTTAGTATCATCTTTCCAACAGTGATATAGTAATGCTATCTGTTTGAGGGGCCGTGCATCCCCCTGAGGATGTGGTTGGGTAAGCTGGAGTAATCAAGGTCAAGACCTTTGAAAAGGTTTAATTATGTAACTCTCACTGAAATTAAAAGGCATTACACATCTGAGCGGACAGTAAATTCTGGCTCCGCAATTGTGGTAGAGCTATGATCATCAGCAGAGTGCAAGATCTTGTGGAATGACATCAAAATCATGACTCCTCCCTCTGCTTTCATCTAGTGTTATCCAGCTAGTGAGGAAAGGGGAACAGAGAGAAAAACCAAGGGAAAATGTAACTGCACCTTTGTAGCCTCAAGCTGGGAGTTTAGGTTGTACTCCCAGCACTGTGAACCTGGGTCAGATGTGCTGTAATAGCTCTGGGTCGAGTTAGCTGGATTCAGCCAGTAACTCGGTCTCAGCACAGAGACCAAAACCAGGAGTAAGACTGGCAGGGATACCAGGAGGTGACTCCAGCAGCCCCAAATAAAAGTGGACAGTAATACTTGCTAGTACAAATAAAACATGCTATCATAAATGTTAGTATTAGTCTACCCATTTCTAATTAAGGCCTTTGTTGACATACTGCAGGAGCTCAGCACCACTGACTCAGGCAAGGGATGTCTGTGCCATACCCAAGGGTGTCCAGATTTACCCCTACTTTTTTGTAATCCTGCTTTTCATTACCCTAGAGAACAGAGAACCATCTGAAAGCGTGTTTGACATCAGCATGTGTCCAAGATTTCCTAGGTATGCCTTCTTTCTGCCTCAATTCTGTTTATTCAGATTCAGAGATTGTCTAAACTTGTCCTAGATTTCTGGGTGACTGCTAGCCCATAAAGCTGGCTGTTACAGCAGAGACACAGGAGCTCCAAATAAGCTGCCACACCTTTGAAATCCCAGTCATACCCACAGGACAGATGTTGCTTCAAAGAGCAGTAAGCTATCTAGGCATAAAATGATCAAATATATAGTTAATTCTATTTCGAGTGTGTATATATACTTTACTGAAAATTGACAACTTTCTCAAAAGTTATTCAGAAAAAAATGGCTAAAACCTTCTATTTTAAATCCAGTTTTTGAGGACATTTGTATTTTTTTGTAAGTGAGAACTCTTGGTCATACACCAAATGTTTAATGGGTAACTGCTTCTATTGGTTCTCCATCCTGCAGGTAGGCACAACCTCTCCCATCTTGCTTGCACCAGCTAATGCATTAACCATCCCTCTGCCCTGCCCCAATATTTACCCAAACCACTGAATCTTATTAACTAAATTTTAACACAAAAGTAAACGAAATTAAAGTTTCCGTTTAAAAAAAATGACGACATTAACAGACCGGTTATTTAAAGCACTAGCAGAAAGAAAAAATCTGATAAAAAGTCATTAAATAATGAATTCTAGAACACATTTGCAATTACACCAATAATTATGCCTGCTACGGCAGCATATGTTACAACCTGTCTAGAAAAGGCTAAACAATGTCCTCTCTCCCAAAGACTTATTCAAGATTTTTCTTGAACAAATAAGCCAAGAAATTTCATTAAAAATTCTTTTTCCTTTTAAAACAGATTGTATTCTACTCCTGCACATGGCACTATCTCTCAAATGAATAAAGACACATTCAAGATCAAACACAGGAAAAATATTCCTGAATTTTCTTTCTCTGAATAATAAACTTTTAATTAAAATCAGGAAATACTTGAAAAGCATTAGAAGGGATGAAAAATTAATTTCACAAGTTAAAAAATTATCCCATAAAAAAGACAACAAAATATGCATAAATGAGAAGGATGAAAAGGTGAAAAAAGCCATTTGTTTGTCTGTTGGGCAGTACCTGTGGTCTGAGTGGGGCATTTTGTTAATACTTCTGGTGCTCTGAATCCAGGTGTTCCTGCCCTGGGAGCCACTTGCTGACGCCTTGTAATAAGAGACAAAGATATTTAGAATATAAAAGTTGATAAGTAAGTACTAAATCTAATAATATTTAATATTATTTTTAGAATATGCTTGTTTAAGATGTGTAAACAACATAACCCTGCTTTATTCAAGTTTTATAGAGGTTGGAAGCATCCTACCTAGCATGAAATTGTAAGATATACACATTATTATCTATCTTTATTATCTATTATATTTTAATTATCTAGCATATAATACCAGACAAATACTTATTGCATACTTAATTCACAATAACCTTTTCTTAGTTTCATCTAAGAGAAGTGTCATTTTTGTTAAAGCCTTTTTTCATGGGAAACTTTGAGGTTGAGGTTAATTAGCTCAAGGCTAAAAGCATATGAGATTCTTGAATGTGGATGCTATGATTTTGTGTTAGTCCAGAGCAAACTAAGAGACACTCTGAGTGTTGCCACGAATTTACTTTTTGTTAGATTAACCAAAAGGTGTGAAGTTATTATTGAAAAATCATGTGTGGATAAAAGGCAATAGTAGATCATAATCAGAACTACCTGCAGAGGGATGGAGTTTAACTGAGCTACTAAGATTCTCCAACATGAGGCACTGGAACAGGCTGCCCAGAGAAGCTGTGGGTGCCCATCCCTGGCAGTGCTCAAGGCCAGGTAGGATGTGGCTCAGAGCAACCTGGGCTAGTGGAAGCTGCCCCTGCCCATGGCAGGGGTTTTGGAACAAGATGACCTTAAGGTTCCCTCCAACCCAAACCATTCTGTGATTCTATTAGTTTTTTAGAAGAACAAATACAAACCAGTTTATGCTTCCTTTTCTACATTTCATGATTTCCAGAATCCCAACTGTTGGTATAATTTAGGCCTATTAGTAACTACTAAATGACAGAATTTAGAACGCTTTTCTAAGTGTTGTAATTAACTCAAGTAATTTTTTACAACACATGTAGGTGAATAAACACAACAAGAAAATAATTACCAGTGAATCTTTCTAGCTGCAGATAGCAATTAACTAATGCATGAATTCCATGAACTATACTTGTTTAAAAAGAGCATACTCAGCGTTTTAAGGGCTGCAGAGATCAAATGCTATCTTTCACTTACTAAATCAGCAGTCTCGTAAATCTAAGTTTCTGACTTTGCTTGACAGCAGAGCAGACAATTTTACAACATTATCAAAGCAAATTACCTTGAAAGGCAAACACTGCAAACTCTATCCGTTGCATAACAGTCACAGGGCAGGTTTAAAGGGCAACCACTGGCAGCTTTCCTGGCTGCCCCATTGCTCACAGTTTTGGTAGAAATAATCTTCTTCTTTGTTACTAACTTCCTAGATGAAACATCTATCAGCTTGGATTGTTTTATGAGCTGCAATGGAGATATTTTAGAGAAGGTGACATATTTAAGAAGTTTCCCTTTACATATAGATAGGATAGTTCCTAAAACACTGACCTAACAGGTGCTCGTGAACAAGAAGAATTTTAGAAGAGAGAGTAAACCTCTTTAACAGTATCAAAACTACTATAAAACAGACACTAGAACTTTCTAGATAGCCTGATTTCCTCCCCTTCCTCTTTAGAAGACATTTTCAGTGTTTACCAAAAAACCAATATATATTAGATGTTCTGAAGCTACAAGACAAGTATTTTTCAAGTTAGTATAGTGTTTCAAGATTTTTTTGGCTCAACATGAGAATAAAAGAATATGAAATGCCACAACAACACACAGACACTAACTCTAGTTCTACAAAAAAATACCACAAACCAAACCCTCTAATTTAGTTGGGGTTTCCCTCTTGTCATATTAAATACTAATTGCAAAAAAATAGTTACAAGTTTTATCCTCAGCTTCAACTGCAAAATCATTTAAAAAAAATTTTCATGAGGTAAGTAGGAGGTGTTTGGGCACTGGAGCAGCTCCCGGGGGCAGTGGTCACAGCACCAGCCTGGCAGAGCTCAAGTGTTTGGACAATGCCCTCAGGCACAGAGTGTGACTCTTGGGGGGTCCTGGGCAGGGCCAGGAGTTGGACTTGATGATCCTCATGGGTCCCTTCCAACTCAGTTTTTTTGTGATTTTACGATTAGCTGCACAGATAGATGTATAGGAAAAAAGATTAACTTAGCATCCAGACAAGATCAGCTAGGGAGACAGCTACAGAACTCATTGTTTAAGAGGTTTAAAAGGGATTGAAACAAATGAAAAATTCTTTGAGCCTTTCAGGAAAGACACACTTAATAGTCTGCTCAAAACCTTTTAGTTCTATAGCATTCTGGAGCAGTGCTCAGTCTTACAGAACAACCAGTTCTATAATTTTTCAAATATGCAGCAGATTAATCCTGCTGATGAGTCAATACTTCTTACTTTCGTGCTTGAGTTCTCCTGGTATGTGGAGCTATAGACATTGAAATTCCTCTCTCCAAAGACAGAGCGCTGGACAGAATGGTGCACAGAGTCCTCCTACAATACCAACAAAAAGGACAATAAGGATCCTGTTTAACAGGCATCTGGATAGTGATAGTTCAAAAAACAGTGTGGAGTGTCATAAAACAAGAACAGCTGCATATAAATCATTTTTGGGCATCAGTTTACTGTGGATGAAGAAACATGGTCTAGACAGAACAGCAAACATGTTTACAAAACGAATCACACCTCTGAAGTGCCCCAAGACAATCTCAGTGTAGTCTGTACAGCATGTTATGCAACTAGTAACTAAGCATAGGTGAATGATTATTGGCTTGGGGAGGAGTTTCACCATCCATGTCTCTGAAAAAGGATTTAAGGCTGTCTAAATAGTAACCCATGCTAGAGTTTTATACAGCCTTCAACAGTGTATTACATCTAACAGATAATGATGAAGCCAATAGTTATGTAGAAGTAGTTCCTTAGAGATGAACACTGACACCGTGCAGGCCCAGCTTCTGTGCAAGTACTGCATCTCCCCCTGTTGGATGAAGGAACACATTAAACATATACAACAGCATTAATGAAAGAGACTGAGAACCTTTTTCAGCTGTCCTTTTGAAAGTGAGCTGGACCTTCTGTCAGCTGCTTTTGAGGCTGACTGTTGAGCTGTCTGTTTGGGTGCTGTAACACTGACAGAAACCCCATTTCCCAAGGCTACAATGGGATTAGTTTGCAAGCAACTTCCCTGCTGGTCTTCAGAGTGGGCAGTTCTAAGAAGCTCAATTTTTGTATCAGGGGTTCCTTGTGCCAAGCCAAAATCTACCAAGGCATACCTGAAAAGACACAAATTAAGAATCAGGAGTCACAAACTATCTATTAATCATTCAATTTACTATTCATTACTATTTATCTTTCACATTTCATTTAATGTTGCTTATCTGTACTGTTGCCAGCATCACAGTCCTATTTTCTTCCTTCTCCTTCTACTGTCCCATCTTACCTATGCCCTCAATGTTTTTACCCTATACCATTGTTCATTGTTTCTTGTCCCAAAATCTTCTCAGGTGCATTCCTCCTCCAAAGGTGTTAAAAAAAACATTTCCAGCAACTCCTTTTTGAAGTTCTTCTAATCCTACAGCCCTGAATATTCAGCCGGCAGTCATGTACAAGTGACGACTCTTGCAGGGTTCCCAAGGGCAGAGGACAAAGGCAGCCGTAAAGACAGACAAGACCAACAGGATTTTAAGTTTTGACTTCTGGCAAATACTACTGGAACTTTCTCTAGTCTTCAAACAGGTAAGACTACATTCGTTCACACTTCACATCTGTCTCTAAAAGAATTATTTTTTGCTACAACCAGAGACAATCCATCTGTCCCTGGGTCTCAATCTCAACTCCACGCCTCTAAACACAAAGTAGAGATTAAGGTTCGAACAAATGCTGGAAGACCAAAATGACAGTACATATTCATTTGGACAGATTAAAAAAAAAAAATCAGTATTTCTCAAATTTTATGCTTGGGGTTTGGCAAAGTGCAATCAAATCTCCCCTACAAACTTTCACTGCATAGAATCACAGAAACATTTAGGCTGGAAAAGACCATCAAAATCAAGTCCAACTGTTAACCCCACTCTGCCAAGTCCCACAAAACTGTGTCCCTAATTTCTGGAGCTACAGGTCTTTTAAATTCCTCTAGGGACGGTGACTCAGCCACTTCCCTGGGCAGCCCATTCCAATGCTTGATAAACCTTTTTCTAATATCGAACCCAAACCTTCCTTGGTGCAACCTGAGGCCATTTCCTGTCATCACTTTTTACTTGGGGATGTGCATCCTGCTACAACCTCCTCTCAGTGCTTTGCTTTGGACACACTCCAACACCTCAGTGTCTCAACTGTACAAGCACAATGCTAACAAATACAGCTACAGGACTGCTAGCACTGAAGCATTCTGTCCATTTCAGCTCTTCACAAAGAAGCAGTTCCTCACTTTTACAATCTTTAAATTTTGTAACTTGCAGGCCAAAGAGCCAGCCCCACTAGTTATAAATATTAATTCCATGTAAGGTGAAAACAGCCCAAAGCCAGCTATCTTATCTGTATCAGTTTTACTCTAGCCACAATTAAAAATGTACAAGGATCATTCTATGCACCACAAGTTAGAATTAACATTCTAATTTTAAAAAACCCATATTTTATTATTCTTATTTGAAAATGTAGTACTTTTACTCAGTAGTAAAATCTTCTTTTTATCAGGTATTTGTTACTCTATGAAGCAGGTATTACATTAAGTAAAAAAAAATCCTTCCCTTCTTAAGTCCCTTAACAGTGAAAGAAAAATTTTACAAATAAAACCCCACGTTTTCAGCTTTATTATTTAAGCACATGTTATGCAGCTGGAAGGAAAGAAGCCTACAAGCCTAATTGACTCTGTTCTGCCAAGGCACACATCCCCAGATGAGATCACAGTATGGCCAGACTCACTTTTTTAGCTGCCTGTTGTAGAGGAAGTTGCTGGGTTTGACGTCACGGTGAACAATACCAAAGTGATGAATGCGCTTCAGTGCTTTAAACAGATTAAACATGTATTCCCTCACTTCTTCAAAGGAAAGGGAATTCAAAATGTCCTGAAAGATTATTTGAATATTGTAATTTATAGAATCATAGAATAATTACAGAATAGTCATGCATCTGCTTTTAATTAAATGTTTTACTACATATCAAAAGTCTGACACTCACCAAGAAGGATTCATGCTCCAGATACGGCATAACAATAACAACATGATCATTTTTCCTAAAGCAGTATTTAACTCCCATAACATTATCTTGTCCCCTAGAAGAAAAGTAATGTTACTGAACAAAGATGGATGTTTATTTTCCTTTGTTTGTTAAAAAACTTCAGTCAGGCTTTCTTTTATAATCCTAATTTATAGTTTGTCAGCAGTCTTATCAGCAATCAGTAGCTGTGCTCTTGCTGCTCACTGCTATGTTCCATTTGAACTCCATTTTATGCTTCATTCTGCAGTTTGGAATGAGAACTCTGCAGATTATCTGTGGGGCTGTGGTTTGTAGTTACTACTACAATTAATACAGGCCCTAACTTTCATGATCCTACTACTTTAAGAAGGCGCTATTCAGCAGACTCCGCCAACAAGTATTCATTCCTAAACCCACATTTTCTAATGAAGTGATTCTTTTTTCCAAGCATTTCAGAACTGAAACTTTGTTACCACAGTGATGTATAATGGAATTTCTCAGCTGGTAAATAGAGCCCCCCCCAAACTGAGACTAGCAGCAAAGGGCATCCATTACAGGTAAGACACTCCTTTTGTTATTTGCTCTCAATACAGAGAATATATATGCGTGTGGTTAAAAACAAATCAAGAAATGCCAAAACTTAAATAAATACAGAATGGTGAGACAACATTCAGCAGTTTAGTCATGACAATAATAATTTTTTATGTACCCTGCCACTGTGAGGCACTGAAGTTCAGCAGCAATTCGCAGAGGGTGGCTGGTTGGAATCAAGTGTTTCAGAGCCATTTTTTCCTCACATCCTGTTTGTAGCTGTGCTGTGGCCAAGTAAACAGAACTAAAAGTACCTGTAAACAAAGGGGAAAAACACTGTCTTCAACATTTTTAATTAGGTCAATGCAAATTTTTACAGAAGTGATGTAACTGTTCCTGCAGTACACTTGATACTACATCAAAAGCAGATTCTGGAAGAGAAAAATCCAGTTCCTTTTTTCTACTACTGAATATACTGATCTTGTATACAAGTTTTTTATGTCAGTAAAAATGCAAATATAACACTGTCTAACTTGCCTGGGACACAGTGCTCTTTGAATGTAAATTTCCTATCTTTGATTTGCTTTCTTGTTTAGGTAGCTTACTTTCATCTGACATCTAACTCCTCTCCCTACAATGTAAGAGGACTATATAATGCTAATCTGGAAAGCACTTCCAGTGCTATTCAAAGGACTTCTGAAATTGCTACATTTTTCTTAATTCTGCACTTTATCTATAAAGTAAGGCTTCCCACACGATGTGTAACTGCACTGTTTATTTACCCAGAGCATTTTACCACATCCAGTGTGATACACTTGCTTGAGAAAGGGAGTATTCAGACTGTATGATAAACTTACCCAGCCATTTAATTTTAAGGATATCCTAATAAACCTCTTGGGAGGTGAATTTATCCTAATGATCTGAGATATCTGAACATGCAAGTTAAAGTGTTCTTCCATTTGAACAGAGAATAGAAATTACTTTTGATTAGGTTTTAAGTAATGTGTTTGCATCATGTTGGTTCAACAGTCTGAGTGCAAACGTACATCAAAATGCCAGCAAAACTGAAATACTTCATGCAACCGTAAAAAAAATCCCAAATAATCTATAGACCCATACCTTCAACAGAACTGATATCAGCAAAAAGGGTTACCAAATTTGACAGAAGACATTATTTTTGGTGGTGGGAACTGCTAAAATGAAAGCGATTGCAGAGTGGAATAGTAAGTTGAGGCTTGTTTTCTCAAAATGCTGCTGAACTGCAAATGGTATTTTTTAAAAACATTGTTTGTTCCCAAAAGCAAAATCAGAGTACAATTCATAACCAGAAATTTTGTTTTATTACACTATCTTTTTTATGATAGGTACAGGTCTATTTTTTTTTTTAATTTTTGAAATTTTACATTCCTGTGGGGAATGGAGCTGAGGGTTTTTAAGTAGCTTGGTGGTTTTTGAAATAAAAACTCTTAGGCATCTCACCTGCTGCACAGAAATTCCAGCACAAAACTGATTCAAAACAATCCAGCTTCCCATCACCATCTTTGGTTTAGAAAGTGTGGAGTGTCACAGAGCATTTCAGAGATTAAATGGGTGAAGTTCCAAGAAGTGCTGAAACTCCACACTCAGAAGTACCTGATTCTATTTATAGTCATGTCCGACACTAATTTAAGGTATGCGCAATATTGTCTTGTTGAAGACAAGGTGAACACAAGCATTCTAAAATTTGATACTGTATGTCTTCAAAAATAAAAAAGTTGTTCATTTTTTAAGTAAAGCAGCTCCAACCTTTCAGTTTCCTCATCCACTTCTGCTGAAGAGATTTTAGTGGAAACAAAGCTAACTTAAGGAACACCAATTAAGTATGCCAAAACACAGCTACATAAAAGTAAATTTCTCATGTAAAGGAGAAAAAGAATGGATTTTTAAGACTATTTACTTGAATCTACCTCAAAAAAATTTATTTGCCAGAAGTGGAATGCTGTTTTTATAAAAGGCTTTAATATACCAGATTTTCAAGAAAATATCTTGAAAATGTTCCTAATTAATACACCTATGTGCTCAGCAGCATACTAAAATTCCTGCAGTGACCATATAGTAAGTCAAAAACAGGCATTTGGCTTAAATGGTGTATATTGGGATCTTAGATTTATACTTTTTAAGTTAGAAATGCCAAAAGAAATCTTTAATCTAAGCAAGATAAAATGAAACATTTACCTTCTCCGATTTTTTCCTTTATTTTGAACACATTTACAAGCTGTGGCACTGCTTCATAAAGTTTTTCAATATCTTTTTTTACTCCTGCTGTGGAAAGAATGGGGAATATAAGTTAGAAATATTATTACTTGATTCAATATCTGATCTGTTTTGGAGATCACAAATCACACTTCACATATACAGAGGGAAAAACAGCACAAAGGTATCCTATCCTGCTGCCATTACCATGTGGATACTTGACATTATTGTTCTTCATCACACTCCTTTATGAGTTGCAGCACGTAAACAATTATTCTTTACTTACCTGACACATAGCAGATTCTTAGAGGGCAAAAGCCTTCTGGTTTGTAGGACACCTACAGCTCATCACTAAATGTTTACATGAGACTTGCAACAGCAATTTGACAAAAGACTAAATTGTAACAGTTGTTCCTGTAAGCACAGGTGCATATCCATCAGATGCAAATCACAAATGCAGAAAAAGAATTATTTTTTAGATATTTTTAAGATCAGTAATGCAATCTTTCTCACTGTTCCTTAAAATAGTTGGCACCAAAGCCCATGTTTGCTCTGCTTTTAGGTTGCTGCACTTCATGCTGCAATCACTAGATGGCACAACAAGGATGCTGTACTGTATTATTTCAAAAAATTATGTAGTTTTCCATTCAGTTTACAAATCCTTGTTGTTCAAGCGTTTTCTATACCCCACATAAGAATTCACTTCTTTTGAAGCTAGAGGAGTTTTTGAAGAGAGGACTATATATTTTTAAAAAGTCAGAATTCAATATATCTATAAACTGGCTGACCACCAGGGATTCCTGAGCAAGCACTATACAGAAAGTGGAGACTCAGGTACACAAAGAGACTCAGAAACAACCAACACAACCTCTATCAGAACACACATTCTTAGTTCAGCTTCTACAACGAGAAACAAGAAGAGTGTTTTTATGGACATAAACACATCTAAAGATACTGAAGCATATGGCTGGTGATTATAGGTTAAAAGGCAAAATACTGGGTTTTGAGTACTTGTCTTGTCAGTTTTTTTCTCAAGGGCTGGCTTTTTTTCATTCTGGTATCCTCTTATATGTTCAGTAATATATAAATAGTAGGTTTAGCAAATTGTGACAAACTACTGTTGCTGAAGTTTTATAACGCCCAAAACAGCAGGAATAAACTTAAAATCAAAAGCCACCTCAAATATTTTCATTTCCTTAATTCTTTATACAACAGGATCATATACAGACAGGCTTATAATCAATACTGAAATTTCCCTAAGTGATGAAGCAGCATGTCAATAACAAAATGTAATGTTCACAATCCCTATTTCAGCACATACCTGAAAGCTTGCTGCTCTGCTCAAGATTCCCGTGGAAGTCTTCAGCCTGCTGAGGGTGCTGTTCGTCACAGGGAGACTTCAACATCGTCTCCATCACAAAACAAGTCTCAAGTGAAAAAAATCCAAGACTTCAAGGGCCACTTCTGGACACCTGGGGGAGCAAGCATATCTGGTGAGACACTTCCTATCTCTGCACTCAGTTCCTGAGATGAGATTAAGGGAGTCTGAGGAGTTCCTCTGTGCTACCTAAACCAAGTGTCACCCACCGTTACAGGGAAATAGTAAACCAGTAAAGCAACGAGGATAAGAGGGGGGAAGGGAAGGAAGACTGCAGGACAAGCTTAAATAGAACTGATTTTCATCTCTCATGTTTCCTCCTTCACATTAAAGCATTGTCTTTCCCCTGAAGTTTGCTTTGAAACGCAGGGAACTGATATACACAGAAATAGCTGTACTGCACACTGCAAAAGCTATAGAAAGCCAGAACAACTGAAAAAAAAGTTATAAGAGAAAAAATACTTTCTCCATACAAGAGATGTCTCCCTCCTAGATAAATTCAACAAAAACATAATTATTCGTTGCCCTCCCACCACAAGAAAAACAGAACAGGCTTATTTTGAAATGCTTCTTCCCAAATCTTGGAAACAATACATAAAACTGTCAACTAGTAAAGTCCGCTAATATTGTACAATCGAAAAAACTCCTGATATTCCCTTTTCAGGAGCAAAAGAGTGGCAGGGACCCCCAGGGCAGAACACGCAGTGACAAGTGAGCTTGGAAGCAGCAGCTCGTACAGTTATTCAAAACTGGTTCCATCCAGAAACCTTCCTTCCTTGTTACTTTACCAAACCTTCAAAGTTCTGGATGAGCTTTCCACATGGGTGAAACAAATTCTGAAAAACTCCTGATGAAAGAATTCATCTGTTTCAGCTATGGAGCTAGAAATACATTTTGTCCCCAGAGAGTTTGAGCTACCTTTAGTCTGTCATCCTTGCATAACAACAGGGACAAGAGGCAGGAGCCGTCTCTTTTGAGCCCCGTTTTTTGCGGGAGCTTTGCTGGAGACGGATTTGGAAACTACTGGAAGGCGATTAGATCTGGTTCTAGTCTCTTACAGGTAGCCACTCCCTCTGCCAGCGCTGAGTAGGCAGATCAGCCTGTTCCAGACGTGTACCGCCGTGCCCTCAGCAGCAGCGCAAGGACGGCAAGCTAACACACATTGGTACAGAACGTCTGTCTGCTGCGGGACGGCAAGAGCCGTCACACACCCAAACCCCGCTCTGCTGATGTCACCAGTGCCACACAAAGCGGGAACACCCGGAGCTCCTCACTGGCTTTGCGGGACAGCCCCCGCCAGCGAGGCCCCGGGCCCAGCGTACTCCGCGGGCTTCGCCCTCGCCCCGGGGCTCAGGGGCGGCGCAGCCGGGCCCTTCGGCTTCCCGCCTGGAGCCGCCGCTCACTCCGGCCGGGCAGGGGAGCCGCCCCCGCGGGGACGGCGGGCCCTGAGGGGCGGAGGGTGCGCGGAGCNGTAGCACTAGGAAATTTAGTGGAACTACTGGAACCGTTCGCTGTAATGTTTTGCAGATGTTTGGAGTAGTTGGATTTTATTGAAACCAATGCAGTTGTATGTTTGTAAATAAAAGGATTTAGCACTTCTTGTCTATTACCCATTTTTGGTCAATATTTCTTCTTTTTTTAAAGATAAAAGAATACCGCTCTTGTTGAAGAGTCGCTCCACTGCGCTTGATAATGCATAGATCTCTTGTTCACTAGAATATGAACTGGAATACTCTTGTTTATTGCATAATTCAGGTAGAGATCTGTAACTGCAGCCCTTGGTAAATAACAACCAAGCCTGGGGTTGCCAAAGTTCCCAAGGCAATGCTCTGGCTTGGTTTTACCTTTCAACAAGCTGTATTTAGGTTAACAAATCGTTAAATGCAGAAGCAGGTTCCACCACTCTTGTTGTGTTTCCTATTACATATTTTAGAAGGAGGGTGCAGAAATGAGTTGCTGAGCTGCTTTGTTGGTTTTAGCAGATTTTGGTTTGATGTGTGGATTTTTCTTTTCCAGCAGTTGTTCTCATTTGCACTTTCTGCTTAGGGCTCTAAGAAGTCAGTGCAGCAGCTTGAGATACAGTGAAGTTAAGTATGCAAGCTCAATAATTTCAGTGAAGTGTGACTGTATTTAAAAGCAGATTATACCAAACATTAATTAAATGAGTTATAATGACAAAATAATGTAGGCCAAATTCTGTTCTTTCTTTTATCCAAGTAATCTTACAGAAGTTCAAAGGGCACCATAAGCATTCATGAGTGCAGGTTTGTCCTAGTGCTAATGACAAGCAACATCATTCTAAATTAACCTCTTGGGACAATCTTACCTACAGCCATTTCTGAATAATCTTGAACCAGGAATTATATTTGCTAGTTAATACTTGCAAAATAGCTGCTGATTATTTACGGGTTGCATACTTAGCTCTGCTGCCTCCTGGCCAGGTCAGAGTTTCATCCAGCTTCCGTGGCCTCTCTGCCTTGGACTTGTCCTCATGTGGAATACCAAATCACCACCATTTCTATACAGCTCTCATTATTGGCACTTCTCTGTCAGTCATATCCATACATAACTTCCTCCTCATCACTTCAGTTGTACTTTCACACAGCAAGAAATCTGCTTTCTGTAGATCTTCTTATCAAGACCCTGTCCAGCTGTGGTTTCTTTCCCTGCAATGTCTCAATTTCTCTTGGTTCCAACACCTAAAATTATTCTCATTGAGACCCAGGTCATTTTTCTAGCTTGATCATTAGCTCCTCTCCATTTCCTCCTTTCTTATTGATCTGAATATGTTGTGCTCTCTCATGTCATCCTTCCAGTGATTCTGGTTCTCTGTTATGTCAAATTTATATTTTTTTTGTTCTCACGAGCATAACTGGCTTTGTAGTATAATCTCATATTGTTTCTTAATTTATTGCCCTACTCTTTAGCCTGCCAGAAATGCCAGCCTTGATGCTTGCCTTCATTTATGTCTTGAAAAAGACTTTATACCTTCTTGTTTCTCCTCTGTTTAAAGAGGAAGTTAAGTCAAATTGGATATGACTCTTCTCATATCTTCTCAAAAGTCACCTCTTCATCAATGTTTTTCTCCATGTACATCTTCACAGGAGAGAGATAGATTATATGTACCATTTCCACTCTATTTCCTCAGTTCTTGCCTAAGTATCTTTAGCTTATTTTTTCTCTATTTTGAATGAATGTAGAAAAACTAAAGGTATAGCTTCTGCTTCACATCTGCACAGCTTCTGTGCCTTTGCTGTAGCATGAGACACTCTTTCTTTGCTGTTGGCGTGGATATGCAGAAACTCCTTCTTCACTCATGGGGCCAAGAAAGCTCCACCTTCTCATTCAACACTCAGCATCCAGTTCCAACCGTGCACCACGGCAGGAACTTCTCAGAAGGAAAGAAGAAATTGCATCCACTAAAAATGACAAACAGGGCAGCACATCTAATGCTCTGTGAGCCAAACTGCTGCACTGTCTTCTCTTGTGGCTTTATCTCTAGGCTGGAGATGAAGGATGAGAAACCAAATGACGAGCCAGGCCCATGCAGAATGTTCCCTACGGCTGACAAGCAATCGCCAAACCCCACATCTGGGAGCTCGCCAAGGAAGGATCCACACATTGCTGTGTGATTGCATCCACTGCTGCCAGAATCTGCAGCTGAATCAAACTTTTTGTATCTGCTGACAGGCCTAAAAGAATCTGTGCTGACACTGGAGCACATCTATTAACTGCTTCCTAGGTCAATTAAACTAGAAGCCTCCCTGTGCTTGTACAGCCTTAGAAAAACAAGAAGCAAGATCCAGGAAGGTAATTGATGAATTGTATCCAGCACAAACAGAGGCAGGAGATCCTTAACATCCCCTTGCTGCCAAGAACATCTGTTCATAAAGTAGAAACTTAGAATTAAATGTTAGAAACTACTTAGAAATGAGTAAAGAAAAGCAGTTGTTGCCCTGTCAGTATTAGAAATATATATATACATATAGACAGAATTCAATTTTAATGACAGTAGAGACTGTTAAATGTACTATTCAGTTTTCATTAGCCTAAATGACACATGCTTTCCTACTTCTAATTACTCTTTTTGTTAGCAGTATGATTTTATGGCAAAAGTTTGCTCTCTTTGGCACGAGGTTGAGACAAATCTCTTCATGCTATTGTGCCCTTTAGGAATACTGTCAAATTCAATCATTCAGGACTCATGAGCCTTGCACTAACATGAAGAGATTGATTTGAAAACCAGGGGACTAAAGTCCTTTTTTTCTGTTTTTCATTTTCCATTTCTTAACCAGGAAAACTGAGATTGCCAGCTTTGCTCTCATATGCAAATGAGTGCAGCCCTAGAATAATGCACTCAGATGTGTCAGTGACTGTCTCTGCCAGCAGTTTCTGATCCGCTATATCTGAAATATCAAGAATTATTGTGGTGTCAGAATACATACTACAATAGCAGTGTCTACAGCCTATTTAAAGGCAGTTAAAAATAGAAATAAAAATTACTTCAGGCAAAGATACAGAGGAATTCTCAATCTTTTATAAACTGGGTCTCATTCAAGCAAAGTATATTTTAATAAAATCTATTGATATATACCTAATAAGGAATGTAGGGTCTCCTACAAATGGAAAAGTTTAAAAAGACCAAGCTGAGTAAGCTGATGAGTTTGCTGTAGCAGAAAGGATTTGTGCAAACCTTGACTTATGGACAGAGCACAGCTGTTAATGGTAACAATTTTTACCTGTATGTGCAAAGTGCTGAGGGTGGTTGAGCCATGGTGTGCATGGCTCACATTGCAAGATGGGATACTGAAAAAACAAAGTGAATATGGAGAAGAGCTACAGAATGGTCAGGAGTCAGAGAAAATGCTGTGTAATTGAAGAACTAAGAACCTTACCCACTGAATCAAAAAAGATTGAAAGGTGAGTTGATAACTGTATACATATATACACAAAAAAGAATGTGGAATATAAGGGACATTTGAACCTACCAGACTGAAATAAGAAGAAATAATGTCTAGTAGCTGGAATCAAGCAAAATAAAATAGTTTTCAGTACCTAGTTCAGTACTGACAAGAAGTATTCCCTGGAATAGTTAAGTGCCATCATTGATTACTTGGCTTTGGGTGTCTTCAGATTGAGACCCAGTGTCTCCCTGGAAAACACAGGCTAGGCAAACACAGGCTGTGTTGTGTTTGAGTACAGCAGGCTTCGTTCAGGGTTGAACACACTTGCCTGTAATTTACAGATCGGACTATATACTCCCATAGTCTCCTTTAGACTTCATAAATAAATTTCTATGCTTTGTAAACTCTCCAAAACATCTGTAAATAATTCTTTTCCTCCTACCACCCCAAGTTTAGCTTTACTTTCCATATGTGCCTCGTCTGTATTTGACTATTTTGTCCCACTTGAACAGCACTGTGGCTGGAAAAATATCACTGACAGGTTATGGAGGCACCCACTTCTTGTCTCAGCTGCTGAGACTGCACAAGACCTCTCTGAGAAGTTTCTTAAGTAGTGTCATGGCCCTCACTTTTATTTGACCTCTAGGAGAATGTGCTTCATCCAGTTCAGCTCTCTCTATAGCTGGTCTGGGGTTATGCTTCAGAGATTTTTCAACCTTTCAAAGAAAACAGATAAAATCAAAGCTTTCCTCAGCAGCAACAGTCCATTTGAAGTCATTTAGGTGATCTTAAAATTGCAGCAGCTTTTGTTACACCAAACAGGAATATTTGGGTTGGCCAAACTGGTACCTGTGTAACTAAGGGCAAATCTGGCATCTCGTGTATTAGCTGTGTGCTTTTCCTTTCTTCATGTTGTATATCGTCTCTTTGAATGTAGAGCTACAGTTTTCTTTGTTGTTCTTTATATTTTATCAACACACAAGATTTTCCTCATGGTTAAATAGGAGATTCTGGTCTCCTAGTAGATATGTGGATAGCACTCTGTTTTTGCTCCAGTAGCTGACATAAGGCTGAATGTGGTAACCTCACTTACTGAATGGTTGTGTTGTCATTGGGAATACTCACACATGTAAAATGAGTAGGACTTGGCCCTTTGGTCATATTTTTGTAATAAAAGATAAAATGAGATTTTTAGGAAACTGCAACTTATGACCATAATATTTATGAGGCTGTCAGGACTGCACTGTAAAAATTCATATTATTTAATTCTTCACTCTGACACTAAAGCATCATTTCATTTATATGCAAATAGGAATATGCTGTTTCTTCACTGAAGAAGCTGTTTGAATTATTCAGATTTTATTAATAAAGCTTCATAAATAAGTATTTTTTCTACTCAATTGGTAGTGGCCAGGGGAGAGAATCTATTTATCAGACTTTGTTATTATGAGCTTCATAACAAAATATGAAGATTTATGGAGTACATAATTAGACGTTATGTGATTCTAATGGAAACATTGGGTTATCCAGATGAAATACTGTATTCTTTATGCATTTCTCCTTGGCAGAGGCTCTTTCTGGAAAATGGACAAAACCTGTCCCCATCACTAAGTTCCAAGAAATGCCCATGAAAGGCAGAGAAATTTAATACTTTTTTTTAATCATACACACTGAAACAATTTTGAATAAAAGATGCCTAAGGAAGACTATAAGGAATGCCAGGGAGAAGCAGGAAGGGAAAATTCCTCCCCTGGGCAGAGGTGCTGCTGTGCAGCCCGAGGTTTAACTCCGTGTGTGGCAGCACAATCCAGCCTGAGACCACCTGGTTTTTAAACCATTTAGGTGACCAGCAATTAATGTTCCCTTCAGGTACCCATTCCAGTGAGAGTTCAGATGTGAAATACCTGCTGAACGTTACAGAGCAGCCCACAGGGATTTATTACTGTATGCTGTAACCCAAGCAGAGTTTTAATCTCACCCACAGAGGCTCTGAAATCCACCGTAACAAAACTTCTGTAAATGAGCAGTAGAAGAGAACATCCAGGCTGCAGAGCTGGTGCAGAGACCTGAAGATGTTGTGCAGGAAAAGTTGCTGGCTTGAATTTTGACACTGCTGATTGGGTATGAATTTACTGAATTTAGTGCTTGTCTGGGAGCACATCTTAGGGAAATCTCTCAGCATCTCAAACTTATCAAGACTAAGAAATGAGCCTGGTAACTGTGTACATGACTGTTCTTGAACCAATTTTTTGCACGCGAAATAAGGATCTGTGAGCCAGTATGCTGGGCTTCATGCAACTAAGCACTTAGGTGTATACATAACCTTAAACACAGGTGTAACCTTGAAGGCACTGAACGGGGTTGTGTGCTGCTGTTAGCAGCATGTGCCAGGTAGATAAGTGTGTTTGTGAGTGTGTGTAAATGGGCAGGCAACTACCTGAATGATCCTGGTTTGGATAACCCAACCACAGAGGAAAAAGATGTTCTGAAAATTTTAAACTCTGCATAGTCACTGTGGACCTAATTATGGTCAGAGCAAAACTTAATAATGTACATTAATTCCTGCCCTTTAACACCTGACCAGTTGTTTTGAATGAGAAATTTCCTAAAAATACCGCCCACTTATTTTATTTTATTTCCATAACATTGAATAAGACCTGAAAACACTACACCTAAAGTATTCATTGCATTAATTTTTGAAGACGAATGAATACTGTAACTCTGTAACTCTTTCTGCAGTTTAATTAAAAAGAAAAAAGTCAATACAGTAATGATGGGCGTGTTCATCCCCCACCTGGGGCCTCTTCCCACCCTGCCCACCTCCCTATTTCAGCCCAGCTGGGTTCATTGGCTTGGGTTTTGGTGGTGTTACAACATTGCTGGTCTCTTGCTCCCTCCAGCCCTGCGTGCTTGTGGGCTGATGTCCTGGGCTGTCCCTGTGCCCAGGGAGGTGACAGAGGGGTGTGAGGGCTGTCTCTTCCCTGCCTTGCTCAGGTCCTGCCCATGCTGGAGGTTCCTTCCAGCACTCCAAGATTATATTATGCCTAGATTGTTATTGGTAGATTTTACTGAGGAAGAAATGCCACACTCATCTCGGTCCTCCTTCACTTCTCTCCTCCAGTGCAAAGATGTACAGCAGAGACTCTCCATGGAAGCTTTCCAGACCAGGTAGGTTTTGACCCAGGTGTTTCCAGCCTGGCAGCTCTCTCTGCACGTAACTCTATGTGCTCCTGGTTCAGACTCCCAGGTTCTTTGGCCAAAGAAAGCAGATATAGAAATTTAAATTGGGCACCACATATCCTAGTCTGGGCAGCTAAGCAATCTAATTTTTAGGCTCTCGCAGCCTAGTAGTAAATCAGAAGAATTCCTTGCTCTGGACTGTGATATACTTGTAACTTCCTCCTGTTGCTACTTCAATTTTTCCTTGGGGCAGAAACACTGAAATCTAAGAAAAATTATTAATTTCTTGCAATCTCTCATACTGAAAGTAGTCATAATTCCAAGTCAGCTGCCTCCAATGCTTGTGCAGTGCTTACAGCTACTGTAGGAATAACAGTGCTGAATTTGAATAGAGAGCCTTTTCTTTGTTTTTTTCTGCTTTGGATTTTTTTCCCTTTCACTGAGAGGATAACATGCCTTGGAAAGGCTTTATTTGAAGTGTGTACTAGTGCATTGCAGTTCTGTATTAAATTCCAAGGATGAATTCTCTTGTGAGTAGTTTGCTGCAACTTGACTGATTCATTTATTTTTAAAGACAATTGTCTGGGGTTTNTTTGTGGTTTTTTTTTTTTTTTTTTTTTTTTTTTTTTTTTTTTTTTTTTTTTTTTTTTTTTTTTTTTGTTATCCTCAGCTACAGGTGATGAAATGAAAACTAGCTTCATTGTTGTTATATGAAAAACTACAATGAGGTGACTTTTCTAATGCCAGAATAAGGTGCTAACTTCTGTGGGCTGGCAGAGGAACATGTTGAAGTTTACTGTGGCTTTGGCCCCATGTGACAGGCACAGCTCTGTGTCAGGATTCAGCAGAAGGCTTTTCTCAAGCTCTGGCACAGGGAAGGCAGGGATGTGATCATGTGGAAAGGCAGTTCTGTTTCTCCTCCTCCCTGCATGGAAAAGCATGCCATGTTTCTAGTCTACTTTGACCTCTGGCAAACAAGTGGGAGCCGTGTTCTCCTTGTTGCGAAGTTACGTGTTCAGGTGTCTCAGACAAGCCCTCTCCAGACAGTGAGGCAATGACCAAATAGCACATGTGGCTGCATCTGGAATAGACAGGACACTCACTTAAAAATGATCTTTTTTGAGCCCTCAAATGTCTCAATCTTCTAATGTTCCTTTACGCATGGAAACTCACCTAGAATATTTTATTATGTGACACTGCTTTGCCTATATCTGGTTGCTCGCTTTCTGCTGTAATTTTTTTTGTGGAGAAGCATATAGGACACTAGTTGTTCCAAAATTTCAAGCATATAGGACACTAGGTGTTCCAAAATTTCACCTACACAACACCATTTCTGGAGTTTGTGGGTCCCCTTTATATCCTCAGTGAGGAAATACTTTAGTGCTGTAATTTGGTGTTAGCGTGCTCCAAGTAAGTGGGTTTTGCTGCACATGATCTTTCCAGGGAGACTTTTGGTGACTACATTCTGATTTTAGTTCTGTTCTTCACTCTGTGGTATGCAAGCCACAGGACCATATGGTACAGCCACAGAAATATGTGTGCTCACTATGAAACTGCTTCCTATTACAGCTACAAAATATGGAAACTATGAGTTAAATTCATCAGAAGTTATGTCACTATTCAAGAAAGCAGCAAGCCCCAAACACTTACCTGTTAAAATGGAAACGTTGTCCAATAGGCATTTCTAAAATATCTAATGCTAAGAAGAAAACTGAAAATTAATTTAATTCATGAGTAGCACAGGGAGTACTCCAGGTATTTTGCCTAACTGAAAATAGATTTTCTATTAGCATTCCCTGAAAGGGGCATGAGGGATGCAGTGGTTGCTGTACATATTTTGTCCATAGGAATTATCAGCTACCTAGTGACTATTGCATGTATTCAACAAGCATGGGATGTTGAAACGTCCCTGGTTTTGATACAAATGTGGTAGCAAACTGACCTTTATGCAAGTCCATGGCATTCTCAGATGTTGCTCTCAGTCACAGAAACCTCTCATATTCTCTGTTTTGACCCTCTGTTAACTGAAATCTGTATCAAAGTACAAGGAGTCACTCAGAAACAGGTATTATCATATGAATTTTGAAAACAAATGGGAAAGCAGTAGGATTGGATAGAGGGACTGAGAAAAGGACTTTTTACAGAGAGGAGCAGTTTTGTAAACAATGCTGGTAGGACTAACAAAGGACAGAACAGACTGGAGACAGTGGTGCTAAATGGGGGGGTGGGAACTCACAGGAACACTGCAGTGCTCATTTGGAGTGACTGGGGAGAGCTGAAGCTTCATGTTTGTTCTTCTAGCAAGGACCGTGAAGCTGTTGTGGAAACATACAACTTAGCAGGGTGTCTTCCTTCAGAGATCTGAGTAAGGGAAAGGAAATAAGGCAACTGTGATGCCTGCCTCCACTATGAACACTGCCTTTCATGCCACAAGAAAGGCATAGCCTCTCAGCCTTTCTGATCCTTATTATATTCAATATTCTTATAGCCACAGGCTTTGTGTCCTAACCGTTCTTTCTCAACTCAGAAAACTCAATTTCCTCTTGTTTTTTTATCCAAAATACATCCTTTGGACACAGTTAGGGGTATTCTGTGTTGTGGATGGTCTGTTTATCTGAGTGCACTCTTGCATAGCACTGACCAATGGGACCTTATTCTCTGCTGATTTTATCTGCATTTGCATATATACAATGCAAGCAAAGATGTGTGTAACAGTTTTACTTGATAGCATTTGGTATCCACACAGCTCTGATGAAAGTTACTTCCTAAGGAGAGGTGGAATGAAAAGTCCAGCTCAGATGAAAAGGTAGTCTGGAGAAAATCCATGGAGGAAAACAAGGAGAGACATTTTTTAACACATCCTGCAATCAATGAAGAGCTGGTAGGGATAGCTTAAGATGAAAACTGTCATAATTTTACATTAAAATTGGCCTTTAGAGTATTAATTTTAATGTTTCTGCAGGGTGCTTATACTGAGAAGCATGGAGGTCAAAATGCAAGTATTTCAAATTAGGAAAGCAAACAGATTCAATGGTAGCTTGAAATAATCAGATTTCTTAATGGGAGACTTCAGTGAGGATGAAATTACAGTAAAAAATAGATTGCTAAAGCAATGAGAGCAGTAATGTGCAGCCACAGGAGAATTGGGGTGTGGAAGAAAGCCAAGGTCAAGGATGAAGTCAGCATCCCAGCCAGCAGGGACAGCCAATAGGTCAGACTGGAGCAAAACAAGAGAGTGAGCAGCACATGTATAATGAATGTGATAGGCAGGGCCAAATCCTGCCCGAGCTTACATCAGTACAACTTCAATGGCTGAAACCTCTTAACACAATGTCACTTCCAATATGATCTAACAACATACATGCAGGCTTTTATTTAAATCAGTGCACAAGGCTAGATTTTCCACTCTCCTATGCTGTTTCTAGGCAATTGTAACTTCATTGTTCCGCTGCTATTGTGGTCTTAGACACTGAAGAATTTCTTCTCTTGTTATCTTCTATGAGTAAAAATTTACCTGTTTCTTATTGGCCTTCTGTTTTAGCAAGACTAAATTCTTCAAGTTATTTGATCATTTTAGGAAAGCATGATACTGTACACTATTTCTTGAACAGTATACCATTTTATTCAGATTCTTTGTACATTCTACCCACTGATCCTCATTTAAAAAAATTTAGAGGTTGTTTTTTCTTTTTTTTTGCTATGCTGCTAGTGTTCATGCTTTCCATATTTTGGCATCAGTGGTTTAAAAAAAGGTGATAAACAGGAGAGTCAGCTCCCAGAATTAATAAGCTGGAAAACTGACTTTGTTTGAAACACCTTTCTTGTAATATCTTTTACACTTGTAGCATTTATATTATTTTTTAAGTTGTCACTGATGTGAGAACGGTTATTTTAATCTAACGCTTAGCTTTCCATACAAGTAAAACTGTGCCCACTTATCTGCAAGTTTGCATGCACACAAGGATTTACTACTCTAAACCCAGAAGAAGCTACAAGTGTTTGTTTTTGAACTTAAGCTTTTAAAACTCTGGTTCTTTTATTCTTGTTGTTTGGCAAAAAAAGAAACAAACCCCTCTGGGTGATGTTACAAATAAAAATCAAAAAATCGCATATCTCTAAAAGCTGCCAAATCCCTGCTCCAAAACTCTAGGCTTTAGTTACTCTTCTTTTATGCATATGTTCTCTTAGATTAGCATTATAGAGAAGGCTGTAGTTCCTCCTTGTTTACATCAGTATCAGAGGTAGAGTTAACCCTCAGCTCACTGACTAGGGCACAGCAACAGTGGGGCTGTCTGGGGTTTCCCTGTGCCTGCCGCGCTTTCGTCCGAAGAGCTGCCAGCACAGGAGCAGAGGGGCACGGGTCCCGAGAGGAGTGTTCTGCTCCACAGCTGCATGCAGAAGAAGGTGGAAATACACACAGGGAAAAACTGCTGTGCCCAGCTGGCAGCATCCCTGGCAGCATCCCAGTGGGCACAGGGAGGCACCTGGGAGCTCCCAGCGGATGGTGGCACTGGGGCCCTCACACCAAAGCAGTCTGTCAAAGAGAAGTTTTATACTGAAAGGAGAGTAATACATATATCACTTAAGGCATCTAGCTTAAAATATTAAAAAGGAGGGCAGAACTATGGTAAGGAGAGTTCTTTTAGAAAATTGCCTGTGGAATGTATTTTAATGTTCTGAAGCTGTTCCCTCAAGCTGTTTTACACAATACCCTGTTTCCTTGAGTTTCAGAAGGACTAATGATTCAATGGATACAGAATCACAGAAAACTCCTGAATTCATCTTATACTTTCCTCCACTGCCTTGAAGTCCTATTTTCAGCTGGTGGTTCAGAACTACAGAGCATTGCAAAGGGGCAAAAAACTCTCTGTGGTGTTAACTGATAACTTCTTTGAAAGAAATTAATTTTAAACCAGAGGAATTGGACGTGTATGAATGAAATTTTGTTTCTTTTTCCTGAGAACTGCTAGATTACTAACCTAGATGCTTGTTTTAATGCAACAATTACAGTAATGAAATGCAGCATTGTCTTTTGTGTTTGGTATCAGGGTTTTTTTTCCTCTCTTTTCCGATATTTCTGTAGATATTTCTTGAGGGTTCTTATGGTTAAAATAGAAATTACTTGAAATGCTAAATATGTAAATATTAATAGAAATCTGGTGAGTAGCAAGCCTCTGTCCCCAATTTAATGTAAGGATAGTCCTTTTTTAATCCTTTCCAAACATATGCCAAACAGTTCCTTGTATAATGTCAAAATGGTAGAAGTACCATTTTGTGCAAATTTCAGTTTTGTAGGACTTAAGATACTTGCTGCATACTGTCTAGCTATATAAATCATCATAGGAAAGTTGGCTTCTTTTTATGACAATAGCAAATAACGTTGCTGAGATTTTTCCCTATTAAAGTAAAACTAGGAACATTTAACTAATGCAAAAAAATATAACTGAAATTTTAAAAAATCCTGCACCTAAAAAAAATCTCATTTTAATGCCTTTTTCTATAAGACTGTTCTGATTGAATTAGAAATTACTGAAGTACTGTTAAAGTGAAGCCATGATCTGCTGAATTTTCACCATAATAAGAATATTTCACTTGAAGGTACCAAGGTTTTTATGGAAGTCTCAAAACAATAGGATATTTTCAAACAGAAGTAGTCTTAAGTATTAGGATTTTACAATGAAAACTCTATTTTTCAACCCGCCTTATGTGGAAATGTGCTGTTTTAATTCCTGTGTCATTTTAATTTCACTAGCTTTTACTTACCTGTCCTGTCAGCAAGGAAAAGTAGTCTTGGTCTGGAGAACGGACTTCACTCTATCCTACTCCACCATATTGTTTGAAATAATCTTCAGCAAAAAAAAGGCAGTTTTAAGAAATGAAAGCACAAACTTCTCAAGCATCATCTTAAATCTGTACCAAATTGTCCAAATATAAAGACAAAGCCAACCAAACTGCCTAACCTTAGTATCATACATGGTAAAACCTTACGCTGTGATTATGATGCCAGTGGGCTTCCCAAAAATCAACAAAGGAATCACTAGTTATAACCGTTAAAAATAATGCTTTAAATAAAGCTATGCTTTACTACCAGAGAAGTGAGGTGGCAATAACAGGGAAATCGATCTGAGTCGTTGAAATTCCTTGTTTTTCAGTGACACATTGTAAAACTGTTTAATTGGAAGGAAAGGAATAATGATTAAAATGCTTATTTCAGGCTGAACGTGCAGCAGTGGTAGTTTCAAAAGGGAAATTGTGCTGCTGTCTTGTTCCCTAAGATAATTACTGTAGATTAGCTTATGCATTTAGAGTGATACATACCAGAACATGTGCGTGCTTATATTTCTGGGCTTCCCATGTATGGGGCTCTCTATGTATTGCTGGGGACATGTTTCATGCCCTCAGTGTCAGATTAAGAAGGACCAGATAAAACCTGAGCTGTGTTTTCAACCCTTGAAATAGACACAGTGCACACCCATGAGCTAATGACAAAGCAGAAAGGCTGTGAAAGACAAATTCCGTTTAGCCTTTGGGAAACATGACAAGAAGCAGTAGTAACAACCTTGATTAAAAGCTTGGAACATATTTGGGGAAATAAGAATTTACTTTCAAAACATAAAATACATGTAAGTAAATGTAACCAGGTCTTTGGGAGCTAACCTAGGCAGGTGCTGCAGAAGCTGGGCCTTCAGGATCCAGATGCCCTTCCCAGGAGCCTCAGCCACTCTTGGAGCTCTTTCCTATGTTTAGTTAGTTAGTTTGTTTTGTTGGTTTGGGTTTTGGTTTTTTTTTAATAAAAACACCCCACCCCACCTCCCAAGCTCTGCTTTTCTGATGTCTCCTGTTTTATTGCAGAGTTGTTATTGTGGTGATAGATCTCAGCTCCATCAGGATAACTGCCTTGTGCCTCTGCTTTCCTCGGGCATCTGGAAAGCAGTAGTTGGAGCTGCCTTGCAGAGCTCTTGGCACTGACGGGCACCGGGATGTGCCCTAAAACTGCATGATTGCTGGGCTTTGTCTTAACATTTTAGTGCATTTCTCTTTCTCACATGCCAATTTTTAATTACTATTATTTTTAACAAATACTGTGAATTTTAGTTAATTCTAACTGTAGAGGTATATTCCGTACCTCGTGCAAAAGTGATTAAGGTTCTTCCCCAAACATACAGAGTAGCTATGAGGAACACCTTGGCCCTGTGATTTTTTTTTTTTTTTTTTTTTTTTTTTTTTTTTTTTTTTTTTTTTTTTTGGAAAAACATATTTTTTTTTTCTTTTTTTTGTGTTAAGAGGAGATTTATCCTAGCACTTTGTTTTCCTTGGTACTCCTGCTGTTACCTCTTCTATTGCCCAAGGAAATGTTTCTACCTCAAATCCCACTGCTTCCACAGTCTATGCACAGACTGTGAATATAGGCCATAGGTCACACTTTGGAGAAAACAGAAGGGTGGAGGGAAAATAAAAAGTTACAGGTCTCAAAAAGGGAGTGATGTAGTGATCTTTAATGGCTTTTTACATGAAGCAGCTCAGGTTGGGGATTCCTACAGCCTCCTTGGCCATACCATTCTGGCTCTGTAGAGGTAAAGCCAGAAGAAAGTGCTAAAACAAGGAGACAGGAGATGGATTTCTTTTTGTGTACATACTAATTAAAATACTGTCTGAATATAATGAGAATTTTATCTATCAGCAACTTCTCAACAAAGAAAATAAGACTTTTCATGAAAAAAGTTATTTTCACATTGGGTATTTTGTAGTCAGCTTATGAAAACCAAATGTTGAAGTAATTTGCCTAGATGTTGCAAATCTTGCTTGTTTAACAGGAAAGCATAACACATTAAATTAACTACAAAGAAGTTAGTTGCTACTAAACACTTGAAATTCACACTTTGTAACATTTAGCAATGCTACAGCAATAGTTTAGGTTAGGCTGATATTTTGTGTAAGTTGGTATGACTTGCAGAAACATTCCGTTAAGACATGGGTTTTTAATCTTCAGTTTCTTTACTAAATTAAATAGTTTTAAGACCTATATAAAATCCACTCCTGCAATTCAATGTTATTTGCATGTGGACAATTTTTCACTTTTAAATAATGATTTAACTTTTTCGCTTTTTTTGTAAATGTGATCCAAACATCACTGATGTCACTAGAAATACTTTGCTTACTTAGAGTGGGTATTTGGTCCCCAAATATAGTGGGTTTAATTCCTTTACATGAATTAAATATTTGGACAAGAGCACAAATGACTGTATTCTCTTGTAGCCTAGGGGAATGCAGTGATTTGGTTGGGGGGTGTCTCACAAGTCTAAGGTGATTTTCCCGAGTCAAACAATGCTATTGGCACTTATGTGCTCTTTCTACATAAGATTTAATTATTCCATACAACTTTAAATGGTTTTACTCACAAAGAGCTGGTACAGGCTTGAACTGCAAACCCAATAATGGAGTAACTGGAGCTTTCACTCATGAGATAGGAGATGCGGACTGAAATCACTTCACAGAAAGGGAAGGGATCTTGAGTGAATACTATAATGCTGTTTGGTAAAATGAGAAGGGAGAACCATACCATATTTTATAGTGATGGGCTAGACTCAATATATTCCCAAGTACTCTTTGGAAATACATAGGAAGCCAGGGCTTTCAATTTTCTGCAGAATGTTCCAGCAGAAAACACACATATCACCTTCCAAAAGAAGACTCACAAAACTGTCAGACCATTATGACACCCTAAATTCTTCTGTAGACGAAGTCCAGTGATCATTCCATCTTTTCTTTGTGTATTTAAATGTATATGTCCTCTTCTGAACATCTTAACCCAAAATTTACCAATAGGTCTGTATGGTCTGAAATAATACATGAAAGGGTTGGTTGGTGAATAGCTGGACTAAATATGCAAATTACAAAGTTTTCTTTGAGGCTTTATATGAGAAGATGTTTTTAAAACTTTATCAGTGTCAACATGTCAGCCAGCATTTCTCTGTGAAATCTTGAAACTGCTCTTTCATCTATGTTGTAAACACATCAACAAGTATGTAGAATGTCTTGACTTTGAAATGCTGTCACCTACTTTCTGTATCGTTGTCAGTAGTCAGCTTGTTATAAAAGTGTTTCATATCTAACTCTGTTTCTTTTGGTAGTATGTCGACGTACTGCATTTTTCAGCTGTGCTCCTTGCTGCCTCTTCAATTTTTATCAAAAATTCTGTGTGACAGAAGTTTTTCTCTTTCTTTGCAATATGTTGATATCTCAGGTTCACCACTGTCACCAAAGCAGTTGTGCTACTTTGAGGATAAGTTGTGTCTGTGTAAACCATCTTCAGTGTTTTGTGCCAAAGTGCAGTGGGATTTTGTACTCAAATGTTTTTGTGATGATGAGAAATCCCCAAGCTTCAGTCATTGTCTTTACTTCTTTGTTTGGAAGTTTCCCAGAATGTGTGCTGTTTAGTACTGTGCCTACTCCTGAGATGCTCAGCAGTTTGGAGACCACAGTTTGCTTGGTTCAAACCCATCTGGTTATGGACAATTTCTTAAATGTGAGTGTTCTCGGACTTTCTATTCCACTGTTTCTCATGTAATGTTTTGTTTTGTTTTGGAGTTTGTTTTCAGAACATATCAGGAACTGATACAATTGCCTCAAGTGCCCCAACTGGAATCTGAACATCTGTATTTAGTTACTGCATTCCAAAATCTATGGCACTTGCTACTTTAAAGTTTTGAATTATACTGTTTCACAAGGATTTTAAGTCCCAAAATTACAATACTGCTGGAGTTTACAGTGGTACAAATTTATTTGAGTTGGAAAAAAAAATATTCTGTTCAAATGCCTTTGAGACTTGTGCAATAGAATTGCATGGATTTGTGCATGAAGGGCAGTGAACCCACGGACTATGATGAAGTACTGAACAGATAGCTTAACCATAGAATCCTTTAGGTTGGAAAAGACTTTTGATATCATCAAGTCCAACCGTGAACTCAGCACTGCCAAGTCCACTGCTAAACCATGTCCCTAAGAACCACATTTCAAATCCCCCCACAGATGGTCACTCCACCATTTCCCTGGGTAGCCTGTTCCAATGCCTGATAACCCTTCCCATAAAGAATATCCAATCTACATCCTGTCTGGCGCAACTTGAGGCCATTTCTTCTTATCCTGATATTAGATACTTGTGTCATTCTTGTGTGTTGCATCTTGCTGCATCCACAAGAGTACAGTTTTGAAGGCCAAGTCATGTTGAGTTCCTACATCAGTATGGTTCCAGTGCTGTAAAACAATTTCCTGGTATCTGATATGAGTCAGGAGAGTTGGCTTGTGTCCATTCCATCATCTGCAAGGATGCACAATACTTCTGCACTTGGACTTTCTGTTGTGTATTACTTGCACTGCAGTAATATTCCAATGCTGTTCTCAGGACTAGACTACAATTTGTTACCTGTGTACAAGACACACAGTTTTGCACTTAACCTTTTTATGATGTATCAGTAAATATATTATATTACCAAGCATTGAATTAGTAAATTTTAAATCATAAGGCTTAAGGCAAAGATCATAAAAGTTGAAATCAGGAGAAAATATAAACTTTGAAGAATGTGTACTTTCTACCTTAATGCAAGGAGAATAAACTTCATTTTTGAAGAAAGATCAGTGCGTGAACTTGTTTCCTCCTCTATCACTATAGATCACATTCCTGATAACTAACATATCATAAAGAAACATTTCCTAGTTATGGTATGTTTCAAAACCAGGTTGACATGAACCAGAGATCAAACAAAATCTGTATACACGGACCCACTTTGAAAAAGCTAAGGATCTGTAGGGTGTTCAGATCATATAGTCTGCAGAAATTTAATTGGCATATTGTTGCTGTTTAACTTAAAATGCACAGCATAGCTACAGTATGGAAGATTATTAGAAATAACTGAGTAAGTAGGCTGTCATCCTAGAAAGATTGTTTCAAATTAACAGAATTATCTTTGGAATACATATGTGTCTTAGCCCTGACTACATCAAGCCATTAATCATACTGGCTGGACCCCCCACACTTTGCATATGGATCACGCTGCTGTTTTAAATACTGTTTGTGGTGGAGTTGTTTTACTCCACCTTAATCAGTATAAATTTAATAATTAGGATGTGACCAGGGAATACAGAAAATGAAGATGAAGTTTTCTAGAATCTTTGGATGAGCATTTCGAAGAGAACAGTACCTAATTTTTTTTTTTCCCCCAACAAAATGCAGTGGACACAAAGCCAAGAAAATAAATTCCCTTGAGGAGGAATCAGACACATAGTTGGTAAGTGGCCATAGTGTCATGGTTTCCTCAAATCATGGTTTGCCAAAATAATAAACCGCATTTGAAAAGATATAAACTTCCTTGGGCAATAAAAATGCTATGTGTAAAACAAAATGTATTCTAAAAATTCATCATTCAGACCTGTATTTTCAAAACTCACAAATTTTTCCTCTGTTTCTTGACTACAGATAAATATTTATATTTTTACAAATGAAAAAATTATTCTAGGAAAATAATCTGTAGATTTCCTAGTACACTTACCTACTTAGAGGAAGAACTCTAAAAAGTGTTACTTTTCAAGAGTTCTGAATTTTTTTTTTATTTTTTTTTTTTTTAATTACAGAATTATAATTTCCAATCCAAAGCAAGAAATCTTGCTGACAGGAAATATTTTCAAAGGGCATGAACCATCAGAGGATCTGGAATCCAGATGTTAGCTGTATAGCTGTAAACAGAATTGATTCATAATAATTTAAAATAAAAAGCTAATAAAATAAGAGCATTTGTTGTACTTCTGTTGAGAACTGACTTCAACAAAATAGCTCTAGCTAAAAAAATCCGTTCTATCCCTACCTTTAAAAAAATAAATTGTTGGAATTGACAAGATGGAAATAGCCAGATATTTTCCAAAACAGTGGTTGCAGATATAACTTTCAGGTTTGTCATCTGTACAAAAGCAGACTCCACACACTTTTCAATGAGACATTTTTTGTTTCATTTTTAAGGGAAGCAGTAATGACTTGGCTCCTAGGGAGGTACATTCCAAAAGAGCAAATATCACTACAGCATTAATCTCATTTTCTTTCCTTCTGCGTATCTCTTATTTTATCATCTGAGCATTTGATTCAGATATACTGGAATTGTAAATATCAGCTATGTGAACTATAAAGTCTATACTCAATATGGTATCTCCTTTGTCTATGTGCAAAATTGCTAATGTCTCTAGAGGACATGAAATAAATACTCGTACATGACACGATTTGTTCAGGGTAGAATTGTAAGTGTGGAATGTGCTTGTTTTGTGAATTTGAAGCATAAGACGAATACTATACGTAATGAAAGTAGTTCTTGGTTAATCTATACCTGAGGGGTTAATCTCTTAAAAGTGTAAAAAAAAATCCAACCAAAAAACATATACGGGTAAGAAACTGAGAAAGGAAACAAAGGTTCAAAAGAACAGGAAAGAATACTTTCTCCACCTCACCATGGAAAAAACCCAATAGCGCTAAAAGTATTTTAGTTCAGCCACACAGAAATGCAAGCTGAGGAGCTGAAGTTCCCGGAGCAGCAGCTGTTGGGGCCGGCAGGAGCAGGCTGCTGGCTGCGCCCCGGGGAGCAGAGCCCTGCTCAGCGCCGGGACAGCCGCGGGGCGGACACGCAGGGCAGCGCTGCCACGGCCCCGCGGGAGCCGCCTTTAGCTCTCCTAAGACCCAACCTTGCAAACGCTTACGCACCTGAGTAATTCCAGCTGCCGCAAATCAACTTCTTCACCTGCTTTGAGTTTTTGCAGGGCTGGTGCCACATCCGGCTCACGCTTGTAAATCCTAGCCGACACGATAAAATAGAAGAAACTCCCCTTTGCCTCACCTAGCTAGGTAACTTCATTTTTGCTGCGTCTTTAGTTGTATTTTATTTTACTGGAAAAGGTTATAGGTGCAAATACTTT
Source organism: Oxylabes madagascariensis (assembly GCA_013400675.1). NCBI lineage: Eukaryota > Metazoa > Chordata > Aves > Passeriformes > Timaliidae > Oxylabes > Oxylabes madagascariensis. The sequence continues at coordinate 17,379 of VYZR01017959.1, read as the reverse complement.
AAAAAAATTATTGAGTTTTACAATTTCTTTAATAAATTAATGATTGCAACCACCTCAAGTGCTGATTAAAATCATGCAGTTCAGGGGTTGCCTGTGATTTTGTGCCTTCTAACGTTTTGCAGTGATTTTTACCATGAGGGAGGGTGCTTTTTAGAGACCAATGGTTTTATTATGTCTCTGAAATTGTGGGTAAAGCTCAACAAAGAAAACTGAGAGAAGTCACCACCGATTGTGAGCTCACTTACATCTTCCTACTTTTCTACACTTTGTTTGTTTGTTGCTGATTTGTTCAGTTTGTTAGTTCTGGAGAAAACTGAATGTTCTAACAGGTCTGTATTTAGCAAGTATGAGAATTATTCTGTTATCATATGGATCACTGACCGATGTGTGGTGTTCATGATTTTCTAGTTGTGCTGCTTCAGAACATGCAAGTTTATGGCTAAGTATGTGATCTCCATGAGCTGGAAAGACTCAAAACATATGGCAGATCAGATGTTAGGCTTGGGGAAAATCAAAAATTAAACTGTCTCAGAGCAGTTGAGAGACTGCTTTGCTATATATTTTATGTGATTTGTGTGTGTGTGTTGAGGGAGATGTCACCTAGGGAAAGGAATCGAAGGAAAAAATAGCTTTAAAAAATGAACTGTTTGTATTATGGCTTTAAACATTAAAGTCTGGTCAGCTAAAAGCAGATGTTGTGAACTAAGATGGAAACTTGCCTGAGGCCAGAATCAAAGAAGGCATTCACTAATAGTAAGAAGGAAAAATGCTTTCTGGTTTCAGAATTTATTATATGCAAACAAAAAGAATGCTTATTGCATGCTTATAAGCACAAACATTTTCCCACTTTTATTCAGATTACTGAATAAAATTGATGGCTTCAGAATCTAATTTCAGACAATGCGTTCATTATCAATCCTGATTGTATTCTAAGCTCTTTATAAAATCTTTTGTTGTTCTGTGTTGGCCAAGATCCTGTCATGTTGGAAGTAGGAATGAGGTGCTTCTCACCTTTGGCTGTCTGTCCAGGAACTTAGATGGGGAGGTTAAAGCATCTCAATGTGTGGTATAAAATTTGGAATATTGTAACACAACACAATTCTGATGCAAGTCTTTTAAAGGGAAGAATAAATAAGGGAAAGACCTGAATATACACTGGATAGTAAAAATGAACGTAATATTTCTTGCATTGAATTCTTAATTGACTTGGGCCTGCACAACTTGAGTGAACACACATTATGCAAATATACACAATATCTAAGAATTTGAAATAGAAGGTTAAAAATTAATATTTTCAAGAAAGAAAAACAAAAAAGTTGATTAAATAAAAATTATTTATGTTAAAATCAATCAATATTTGAGAAAATATTCTCCTTTTCATCTATTTATGTATGAGGAAATACATATTTACAGTAGCTGCCTCTATAGTATTTGTTGAATGTCATGAAGCTTTGAACCAGCTTAAAATTTAGACTTCCTTAGACAGTTGTGCCATTTATTAAAAATTTGCTAGTTCAAAAGCTATGCTCTAATGGCAAGTCCAGGATTTCAGGGGGGAGAAGAGTAAGCGACCTAATTCTGCATTTTACAAATACTTTGTGATATTGTGTCAATTCATATAATTTGAAGAATTTTGTTGCACCACTTGAGCAGCAAGGAAAAAAGAAACTTATTATTTTCAAAATTTCACTAAAAGAATCAATATTTTCGGTATCTTTATTTCTTCCTGCAGGAATAAAATTTTCCTAACTGAGTCGTGTGGTTCAGGAATCAGCTGCCTTTTCTAATTTACACCAGAGTCGGAGTGAGTAAGGACTTTTCAGGAGAGTAATTCCTAATAAATCCACTCTCGGACAAGCTCTAAATCCAGCACCCCTGGAGTGTCTCACAGCCCTCTCTGGCAGTTTTTATGGGGAGTTCGGGCCCATCTTTTCCCGCTCTCCGAGCAGGGGTTTGTCGGGGGCCGCGGCCGGGCCGCCCCTCAGCGGAGGGCAGCGGCGTGAGGCGGCCGCGCCCTCCATTTCGCGCCGGCGGAGCCCCGAGCCCCGGGCGGTGCGGGAGGCCCCGGCCGAGCCCCGAGCCCGCAGGGAGCCGGGCCGCGCTCCGTGCGGGAGGCGCGGGCCGCCAGCGCCGCTCCCCGCCCGCCCCGCTGAGCCGGCTCCGGCGCGCCGCTCCCTCGCCGCCATTTCGCGCGGGAGAAGCGGCGGGAGCCGCAGAGTTCTCCTTCCTCGGTGGAGGGAGCGGGAGCCCGGCCGTGAGGGGCCTCAGGGCCTGGCAGCGCCCGGGGAGCAGCGCAGGGAGCTGGGGGTGCGCTCTGCGCCTCCGGGGCACGGGCAGTTGCGGTTTGCTTGGGTCAGCACCCCTGAAGGTCGTGACCTTCGCTTTGGGCCCCTGGAGAGAGTACTGTGGTGAAATACGTTGACTGAGGAAAGAATTTGTTTTAGGAGGAAGGTGAAAAGGAAAGAGGCTTCAAAACCGAGCAAATTCCCTCGTGGCCTGCAGTGTCTGTGGTAAGGCGTTTGTTAAAGCAGATACACAGGAGAGGTCTTTGCTCTCAGGATTTGGCAAAGGCCTCTCAGTAAATGTGGATCAGTGGTCTGTGCTGCTCCTGCAAACACCTACTCCCTCATTCTGCCATCTGGAATATGCATTTTCCCTGTGGAAAACAACAGCATTGAGCGTGTGGAAAAGACGCTTTGTTTCCTGGCCATCTTGGAATCGTTTTGGGCTCCTCCCCATCACTCCCACCCCTGCCTTTTTTGATTTCTTCTTTTGCTTTAAAAGTCTGGGAGAGTTTTCCGTTTCCCAGCTGGAGCAGGTGGATAAATGCAGAGCTGCATAAAGGAGTGCATTTCTTTTAGATTTCCAGTCTTGTAGAATGACCACGACATCTCGTACTATTTTTACTTACATTATCAAGCAATTGGGATTAATGGAGCTGGTCAAGGCAAAAATGACACATAGAGAGCAGAGCAGGGGCCCGGGAGATCAAACATTGTGCCTAACAAAGGCTGCTCAAGAATGGGAATCATAAATCAGACTATTTAAATGGAATCATCATATATTGATGATTTCCCACCTGAGGTAGGAAAACCATTTCATACTGTTGTGCAGTATTTGCAGCTCCTTGAAGCGGATGGAGCAGTGGTTATTCACTTGGATAGGCACTAACCCAGATTATTACTACTTCATTAACAACTTGATTAGTGCTCCTCACAGATACTTTCTGCTGCCACTACTGATACCAAGCCTGAGAGCTCCTGCTTTAGATTACTGACACTAAAAGCATGGAGGCAAAATTAAACACCTTTGTTAGATTTATCAACGTGATGTCTAAATTTTAGATTTATTAATGTGAAGGGGAAAGTGGCAAAACATGGCAGTGGGGGAGTGGCAGAAGTGGTACTGCAGACTTACTGTGTGCAAAAGGGGCATTGACAGATTTCTTGTTTGAAGTTCTTCACTGTGTTCACAGATAGTTTGATTACATGCTCTATATGCTGTTATTGTGCCATGTTTTCTTTTTTAAATTTGAAACCTCTCTCTGGAATATTTGAAGATTTACAGATTCTGTAAAAGAAAAGTAAACCTGAAGCCTATTTGCAAAGCACTCTTACAAATCCTCTTCATATGTTACTAATGAGATGCTGGAGTACAAAACAAGTGTCACCTTTGGTTTTGTCTCTGTAGATAAAGAAGAAAGCTTTGCTTTGTTATTTTACCTCCAGAGTTGGCCTTTATTGAACTTTATAAACTTTATTTGTGTTTTACCATTTGTTTCAGCGAGTCTAAGATTTCTGACTCATGAAATCATCTGTGTGGTATTCTTTTAGTAAGATGTTAGTTTTTTAAAGTTATTCTCAAGCAAAATTAAGAGCTGTAAAACTTCTCAACAGAAATGCATAAGGAAGCACGTTTAATGCCTACAGATGGTGCTACATGAAAAACATTGAAATTAACTGGGGTATTTTTAAGACTGATGTATACAATAAATAATTTAGAAATAATCTCTGGTCCTGATGTTTCAGAATAAACCTGTTAACAGCTTCAAGGTGTTGGGCCCATACTCCAATTGTCCAGGTAAGCAATTTGCATGTATGTTTAAAAAAGTCTCATTTGCTGGGGTAACAGTATAGTTTTGGTTTTTTAGACAACAGTATAATTTTGTTTTGCAAAAACTTGACAGACTGTGATCATAACAATTGGAGAAAAAAGAATCGGCTGCAGTTGTATAAAATAATCACAGAATGTGCTGAGTTGGAAGGGACTCATGGATCATGGAGTCCATGTCCTGGCCCTGCACAGGACCATCCCCAAGAGTCACACCCTGTGCCTGAGAGCATTGTCTAAACACTTCCTGACCTCTGTCAGGCTGGTGCTGTGACCACTGCCCTGGGGAGCTGTTCCAGTGCCCAAACACCCTCTGGGGGAAGAATCTTTTTTGTAATGTCCATCCTGAACCTCCCCTGACACAATTTCAGGCCATTCTCCTTGTGTCCTGTCACTGGTCACCACAGAAAAGAGGTCAGTGCCTGCCCCTCCTCTTCTTCCCCTCATGGAAATTGAAGAATAGGATGTGTCCCCTCAGTCTCCTCTTCTCTGGCCTTCTCTAGGCTGAATCTTTGCATTGTTCTTAGAATTTAAATACTTTAACATAAACTTTATCTGCATCTTCACTCCTACCCACTTTTTCTTCCCAGGTATGTCATGGTAGTAAAGGTTGCTTCAAGTGCTGCCCTACGGGGCTTTTTTAGCAGAATAATAGGAGCCATATTTTATCAGGAGAGAGATTCTCTATTTGAAGAAGGATTAAGAATGCAGTCAAGAGCTCTAAAAGAAAACAATATAGAAATTAAATATTGGCACTTACAACTAATAAACTTTGTATTGCTTTAGACAGATTCAAGTCTAGTAATTTCAGTTTTACATTTTCCTGTGCTGCCCTTTGCAGACAAAGAGGACTTCACATTTGATCTAAAAATGTTCAACTCTGCAGACATGGTCTTTTCACTGGATAGTTTATTTTACGAAAAACCAGATATGAGACAAAGGTAAATCTTTATTATTAGATAAATATAATTGATTTCCAAACTGAATAATTTTATAGCAGTGTTTTTTTCTTATTACTGACTTGTTTGTCTGCTGATGGAAATGTGGCTAGAAATTTCTAGATTCATGACCCATACTTTGAAATGTTTCTCCAAGCGCATTCAACAATGCAGGTGTCTCTTAGGGCGATAAGAAATAAAGGTTAGCAGAAGTTTTGCCTCTGTAATTTTATGTTATTAGAAGTCACATGAATTGAAGAACAAGAATATGTTTTAGCAGAAGAAACAATACGTTATTTATGACTAGTAATTTTGAGCTAGTTGTTGTGGAGGGTGCTTAAAAAATGCTTTTACCACACATTTGTGTGTTAAAAATAGGTGTCTGGAAAATGAAGAGCGTAAGGCTTGGTTTATTGCACCTGCTCCACCTATTGCTGAAATTCCAGCTGCAGAGGAGTTACAGAGGGAACTGGAAAAAAACTCAGCCAACACTCAGATGGGTAAAGTATCATAGAATAGAATCACAGAATCATTGGAATGGTTGGAAAAGATGTTTAAGATGATCAAGTCCACCCATAAACCTTACACTGCAAAGTCTGACTATCCCATAATACTTGGCATTGATATTAAATTACTCAAAACATAATTAGTGTGACTGATCATTCCTCTTTTGCTGTGAAATACGAAATATTCTGGGTATGCGAGTAGAGACAAAGAATGTATTTGAGAATGACGGTGTTAGATGTGCCAAGAGCATAGCAGCCCTCTTGAGGCATATACATGCCACAGGTTTCCTGTGCAGAAGTTGGCAAGGTAAGAAGTATAATCAAAATTCCAGTTACTGCTCACTGTTTCACGAAGCATCAAAACACCAGTGGGAAGTGGCTGTAAGGGCATAATGTTATCACATGGATCTGATGGCCTGTCTCCCACCCAAGGAACAGAGAGTTTATATGAAACTCACTATTTTCTTCCCTCTGGGGCATTTAATTGAATTGCTGAGGCAGCTAAATTTGAATCTGCTCATTAATTGCTGCCAAGTGGCATATTCCTAGACATTCAGGATTACCTTAAGGAAATTTATTTTAAAGAATTTCATTGCTTTATCTCTGTCAACTAGATTTGTATATTTCTTAGCTGCTGTGCTGATTTATGATATTCTCTATTTAGGAATTACACTAAAACAGAAGGTGGGTTTTTTCTACTTTATGCAAGAATAATTCCATTAAGAGCTACTTATTCGAATAAGCTTTTTGATATTTGTGGAATTAGAACTGTTGGGATTGTGTCACAAAAAGGGCACGGTAATTGTGAGTTTCTAGGTGGATAATACTGAAATTAAGACAGCAAAATAGAGCTGTTATCTTGTTGCATTTAGTTGTTTATTTCTGTTCCTGCCTTTGCCTTCCTGTTGCCAGCAGCAATGCTTGTTGATCTGGTCAGCCAGACCAGGACACTGATTCTACACTGCAAATGTGCTAATTAACCAAGGGTTATGAAACCAGCCTGTCACCAACATCGGTACCAGTTCCAGCTGTTGAGATTGCAGTGTCTATCTCAGCTGTTTTGTAGCAGGAACTTCAATCTTGGTCAATGCGTCATTTTTTTAAAAGAACATCCTTATTCTGGGACAGGGTAAAGAGTTCTGTCATACAAACTATTTTGTAGTTCTGAAGTATAGTTTTTATCCTTTACTTTGCATAGGAAGGAAGGAAAGGGACCTTATTTTTGTAACTTTTTGATCGACAACACATGCATTGCATTGATTAGCATAAGTCATAAAATACACACTAAAGTTCTTGCAGTAAGATAGAAATATCAGTTTGTATCATAGATGTGAATCTGGCTGATTCTGTGTGAAAGATACTTGATTAAATGACTGTGAATAAGAAAATATGAATGAAATAATAATTTATAGTTTTTGTAGGAGGGAGAAAGCACGAGAAGTTNCCAGGCAGCACTGAAATCACGCTGAGAACTGATCAAGGTATTCCTGACTGGCTGACCTCTGCTCAGCAAAGCAAATGATCTCAGCCTTCTTCCTTGTCACCGTGCAGATAAAGAAGCCAGAGCAGTATTTTCCAAAAGCTTTGTTAACTACAAATCTCTTTAAAATTTAAGCAACAAACCTGAGGCTTACTTTTCTCATGAATGAGGCTGAGCTCAGGACACATTTAATTAAAGTACTAAAATATTGCCAAAAAGTAACAGAGAGGAAATAGAAGATAAATTATCAGCACCTGTTCATTTTGGCATAGCCCCTGAAAAAGAAGTCCTACAATTGAGTCTAGGAGAAAGAGATAAAATTAGTTTTCAGTGTGAAAATCTGAAAATGGTTTCATCTTTTCTCTCTTTTGATGAAAATAAATCTGAACGAGTAACAGATTTTTCTCAGCAACTGCAAAATACAGCATTAAGTGAAAGCAGTGATGATGAGAGTGTCCATTCAACATTAAGAAAAAGGTACGTGTCTAGTCAACCCAGATAATTTATCACTGTCAGAATCATGTTCTTATTTTAGATAAATCTATTGAACACAAAGTTTGGAATTCTTCAATTGAAGGTACTTTAGCAGGCTCCAGATGCTAATTCTTTCAGTCTAAGGAAAAAATGTTTCTTTTTGGCAATATTTTAGTACTTTAATTAAATGTGTCCTGAGCTCAGCCTCATTCATGAGAAAAGTAAGCCTCAGGTTTGTTGCTTAAATTTTAAAGAGATTTGTAGTTAACAAAGCTTTTGGAAAATACTGCTCTGGCTTCTTTATCTGCACGGTGACAAGGAAGAAGGCTGAGATCATTTGCTTTGCTGAGCAGAGGTCAGCCAGTCAGGAATACCTTGATCAGTTCTCAGCGTGATTTCAGTGCTGCCTGGGAGGAGAGGTTTTATTGATAAACTGCTCTTCTGTGTCCAGCTCCTCCCATTGCTCAGAACCTGGATGTCTCTATTGATTTTAATGATGCAGAAATTCAGAGTTAATCTGCTATTAGGAGTCAGAACCCATCTGGACAGGCAATTTATTCTTTCATGTTCTTTCTGGAAGGAAAGTAAAGTTAAAATGTATCTTGAAAGGAGTCTTCTGGTCAGATTACATAAAGTTAGATACAATTTTATTATTTATCTTGCTAGTTCTGATGCTAATACAAACGTACATCTAATATTTTTTTCAAATATAAGATAAACTGTAACATTACAGAAAGCTAATGAAAATTCTGGATCTTTTGCAGCTTATTTAAAAAGCCTGGCAATATTCATAAAAATACAGAATTTAAAGCTGGTCCTGTTGATGTGAAAGAAATTGGTACTTACTTAAATACAGTTGAAAACATGAAAGAAGTGACAAAAGAAGGTTTTTTGAGAAATAATCATCATGCTCCAGTAACTAAAGACTCAGATTTTACTTTGCGTAGGGTAAATAATGAGGAGATTGTGTCTGAAAATGGAATTAAAATTCAATCATTTTCTAATGCTTCAGAGATTCTGGATATGACAGGTAATTATTTTTACTCTCTTTCAAGAAAAATAGTCCATTGTCTGTCTTTGGTATATAATAATAAATGGTATCCAAGATCTGAGGTAGAGTGAAGAACATTTTCCCACCAGCTCAGGGTGAGATAATTGGCTAAAATTGATAGAATGTATTGCAGTCCTGTGGAACTTAATTGCTTTGTTGTTTAATATGAACTGGCTAAACAATTTATGAAGATTCACATTTTCAGAAGTGCTAAGTCATGTAAACCGATTTGAAAATGTCACTTCATATCCCCTCAGCAATTTGAAAAAAAACCAGTCTTGTTCCTTCATGTGGTAAGGGGTTTAATCTTCATTTGAAACCAGAAATTGAAAATGAAATGATAATTTGTGGTGTGGTTCATAGTTGTATCTTTGTAGAAATAGATTTTAAGTAGGAGATACCTAGAAAATGGAGGGAAGTGGTGAGATTTTGATGAAATTATAAAATACTTGGTTTTGAAATTGTTTCTGCCTTTTAATACTTTTTAACTAAGTGCAGTTTATTTCTAGATTTTAAACTTTTTGGGACATGACACATCTGTGGAATGTACCTTGTGTGCCTGACTAACTACTACAGAAATATGGAGTAGAAAATCAGTTCTAGCAGAAAAATGTAGGGCAGAGTGGTGGCTTAAGATGGGATTTGGAAACGGGTCAGGAAAGAAAAGTGTGATTCCTGTCTGATTGCCTTATGAGCAGTGGTGATTTGATTTGTGGGTGAGGGGACAGCAGTGGATATCGTTTACTTTGCCTTCAGCAAGGGTTTTCATAGAATCAGAGTGGTTGAGAAACACCATCTTCCACAACATTCTGGTGCCCACGGTAGGGCATTAGGGGTGGATCAACAACTGCCTGGTATGAAAATGGTTGGCCGGGCTCATGGGATGGATCAACAACTGCCTGGCGTGAAAATGGTTGGCTGGGCTCAGGGGTGGTGGTGAATGGGTCACGCTGCCCACGTACCAGCAGCTGATAACAATCTCATGACATTCGGCAGAAACAAATCCACAGTCCTGCCCCATGGAAAGAGAAGAACCCCTGGGGTTCCCCTGGGATGGTTTGACTGGGGGCAGCTCTGTGGAGAAGTGCCTGGGGTCTGGCGAACAGCTTGCTGAAGTTGAGTGAGCAGTGTGTCCCAGCAGTAACAAAGGCCAACAGCAGCCTAGGCTTTGTTAACAAAGCTGGGAAGTTGAGAGAAGTGATTGTCCCTTTCTTGGCACTTTTGAGACCATACCTACATACTGCATCAAGTTTTGAGTCTCTGGTATGTGCAAGACATCCTTAAACTGGGAGTTGATTCATCAAGGGCCACCATGATGGCCTTTTCAAAGGATGAGCTAGTGATCTCCCTGTCCTATCCCACAATCTCTATCACCTGGACCATGTCACAGCCTTGAAGCTCCTTACAGAACACACAGCTTGGGGTCAGGAAGATATTTGCCATGGTTATTAGTTGAAAATAAAACTGACTTTATAAATGTACCATTTTTACGTCTTTAGGAACTACAGGAAGAAAATTGGAAATTTTGAGGGCTGTTACAGAAATACGTATCCTTGTATTTGTTGTATCTGATTTTCCTGATTTTATTACAGTGCTTTTACATTTGCAAAATTATAGTGTTTAATTTGTAGCCATAGGAACTAATGCATTGCATTGTAATAGTTTCAATTTGTTGCATAATGCTGGGAATCAAATGTTCAGTATCAAATGTTTAGTAGGTGCTTATCCTTTTGACTTCCAAAGCCAGCATGAAAATAAGACTTCTCATAGATCATTCATGGCTAAGAAAGCTCATTCTTATTTCAAACATTCAAATTTTGTCCTTAAAACTTTATTTTTAAAACATAAAATGTAAAATTTAAAATTGCAAAATATACTTCAGCCATTTTCTATGCAAATACACATATACACATGTATCCCCATACACTTTAAATAGAGGAAAAAATAACTATTATTTAGGCTTATTAGGAAAACTGAATCTTAATTTCTGTCACATTTTCTTAGAAGAAAATTAACTTCACGTACTCCTTCTTGGTCTGCCCTTATGTTGTAGTATACCTATACTGTATTTGCATTCTTTAAGCAGATTTTACCATAATTTTCTCTCTTCTTTGCTCTGCCTTGTGCATGTAATATAATTGAGCATTCATCTATATCTGTCAAGCCTTTGGGTTTTTTTTACATACTTTTCAATATCTTGTTTCTAGTAACCTGTCAAATGGTGGGTTAAGTATCAGGAAGAGGAAATGTCTAAATTTAGGCACCTGAAATTCATGTAAATAGCTTTAAAAAGTCATGATTTTCAAAATGAGTAAGGATTCCATTGTTGTGAATGTACCAATTTCAGATTGTTAACGCTTTGCAGTTTGAAAACGTATCACTGATTTAGGGCATGGATTTTAAATAAGTTTTTTTGTTTTAATCCTTGTTTTCTTTCCTTATTATAGTCTAATGCTACTTGCATATTTTTACCCATTTTTAATGTTTAACTGCTTTTATTTCTTGCTTTACTCCTGTATCTTTTCCTCTGTAGTTGTTAAATGTAACGTGGCTCTGGGCCTTAGCAGTTCATTGTTCCTGTTGCTGTCGGTGTCATACCTGGCTGTGTGCTCATCCTCAGCCTGATGAGATGGTCACAGTGAGGCTGCTTGTGTGGCTGCTCTGCAAGTCCAGACAAGGATCAGCTCACTCGTCTGGAGCTGTAACCTGACAGTGCTCTCTTTTCATCTTCCGCTTATTTTAGATAAGAATGTTGTCTGAAGAACACGCATTATTGGTGAATTTCTTTGCTACTGTTATGTCTGGGCATACAATATTGTGCTAATTAATTTGTGTTGTATTACAAATATTATGTGACCACTGACACCTTAGGCTAACAGCAATGTTCTGTTTGTTCTTGTATCTGGTTTGTCCCTTGCAGCTTCACATTCCATAATTGTCTGCCATTCCATGAAGCCTGTGCCAGGGAGGAGGTTCCTGATTATTGGTATAATCCTGAGACGTCTCAAATAGGTTGTGGTTTTTTCACTGATAGGGAATATATGTCACACTAAGAATAAAAAACTACTGTATCATTTAATAGGTTACTTTTGGATAACTTTTTACAAACCTGTGAAACACTATGTTTTAAGTTTGCATTTAGTTTGCAAGAACAAGATGCATTTACATTCCTAAAATTTTATAATTTACACTCTAGTATTTTAAATTCCTTAACGTTCTCAAGCAACCCAATTTAGAAGTATTTTTAA
>VYZR01017957.1:7387-45828 GCA_013400675.1 Oxylabes madagascariensis | reverse complement strand
CCTTTTGCAGACACCAGAGAACACAAAGGAAAGAAGGAAGCGCAAAAATGAGAGAATGTATTTCTCCAACTTGAGAGAAGCCTTGTACAAAACAATCTGCACATATTCATGACATCCTTCTCATCTAGGTATTCCCTTGTGTTGAAAATCAAACAATTTTTTTTTCTGTAAAGGAAGAACTATTGTGTCCTCCTTTCCTATCTCCATTTTTGCTTAAATGCAAAACTTGTCACAAATTACTATTTTCACTCCTCTTTCAAAGATGGCTAAAACTGTCCAAATTATTAGTGGACAACTTCGACAGATATATACATATACATGGAGAAATGAGGCTTAGGAAACCAGACTACAAATCTCTGCTCTCTTTTCAGTGATGAATATATTTAGTTAACATGTGAAAAAGAGGAATGCTGTGAGTTAAGAAATAACTCCTTCCTTTTTTGGAGTTGAGAACAACCCAAATTCAATGCTCTCTTTGCCCTTACCACAATGATGGGGAGGGAGTTCTGTGTAGGTGGTCACATCTGAGTTACTCACTGCAGGCTCTACTTNGATCTTGGTCACATCTGAGTTACTCACTGCAGGCTCTACTTAGAGTCGCTGTGGAGAAACTGAGATGACTCATTCTTCCTCATTGTCTAAAAAAATAAAAAGAAAAAAAAGAAAAGAAAAAACACCAACCCAGAGACTACCAGAACACCGTATCGATCGAATCAGATGAGAAAAATCTCATGCAGGATGCCTGTATTTTTCTGTATGAAAGGTGGAAGCAGAAAGTGGAATCAGAATGTGGAATCTAGAATCAGAGTACGTTTTAACAAAAAAAAGGTGAACTCTGTCTTTCTGTGGTGCCCTAGACAGCAGGGATCAGTAGAAGGTGTACCCAACAGGTGGGAATACTGAAGGTTCAAGACTGCTCTGCTGGCACAAATCCTGAAGACATCCACCAATAGTCCCCCCACATCCTCCTTCTCACACCCCAGTGTTTAATGACTTCTCTGTTAGCATGTTGCTTCACCTTTGAGGAAGAAGACTTGGGAAGTACTCCTTCGTAAGGTGTGGGGGCTCATTTTCAGTGTGGGAGTGAGATATCAATTCTAAGACTGGAAGACACAGCCTGAATTTTTAAGAACAGTCTACTCCAAAAGTCAACTTGGGTAAAATATGAGCAGAAGATCCCACATTTTTCATTTCTTTTCGAAAAGGTTCTACTTACAAGTGAGATGCTGTTCAATTTTGATTTGTTAAAGGTATCCATCTGCTGGTTAAATTAACTGATTTTGACAGTCATCCTTCAGCAGTTCATTCATCTCTGGTACTACAGGTCCCAGTGACCTGCCCTTACCTTCAGCATCTGCTTTCCACAGCAGTCAGACAGGCCCTTCAATCTCACAACTTCACTGAACTCATTCCCAGCCTCCAGCCTGCTCCTGGGCAGATTTAGCTGAGTCTGTTCGTGAAGGCAATCCTACTACCCATGTGTGCAATCCTTCTCTTCAAGAATACCACTGAGCAGTGATATCAACTGAAGTCAACAATAGGATTTATTAAAACAGCAATGAAAACAGCACAAATGCTTAATTTTCACTAAAGGCAGAAGGTACAAATGAGGCTGTGGTTCAGCTCAGTAATTCATGTTCAATTCATTTTCTACTGGGGTAAAAATGCAATGAACACTTTGATCACAAAACACCAAGCAATGATCAGAGGTATATTCACTCCAGCAGTTATATTTATACAGAAAAAAACAGTTGGGTTAACCTTTAGTCCTGTCATTCAGTTCTGCCACTATTCTTCATAGGCCATAAGCTTTGTAGTGCATTTTCAAGGCCTCGGGATGTGTCACTTTTGCTCTGCCTTAACTTTTCTCAGCCTGCTTGTAGCTTTGATTTAACTGGTTTAGGTGTGACTACAATTTCTGTAACTGGTCAGGTATGTATATCCCCTCTGTTTTGTTTTTGTTTGTGTGTGGTACAACCACAGTTTTGCACAGACAGCAGTAAAAAGCAGCTATTCTATATAGAATATTTACCACTAGTGTAGTAACTTTGTAGAAAGAAATACAACTGCCTGATACCACAGCCGAGGACTGGAGAAGTGGAGACACAGGATGTGGCATGGAAGAGTAGACGCACAGGATGAGAAATGGGGCACAGGCTTGGCACCTGAGACCGTGGCCATAAAAAATCACCAATGGTCAACCAAAGAAATGCAGACCTGGAGCTGGACAAAACTGGTTTCAGAGATAACAAGGAGAACAAAGAAATAGTATCTAGTACCCATAAAAGCAACTATATATAGCAAAAACTCAGATGCAATGTAGAACTGCAGACCAATGAAGAAAAGAGATAGGTGTAAAGTTGTTTCATCAAACATAAGGAAGGAAGGGAGGGAGGAATCAACATGATGAACCTCATACTTCTCCCAGGAAAGGACTCCAGATCCTGATAATTTGCTCTAACACTCACTACTACCAGAATAAAATCAGCAACCTTGGAACCCAGCGGAGCAGAAGAGGGGTGAACGTAACACCAAGAAGGGGGATAGAAACCAAGAACTAAAGGTACCACAGTTTTAATTGCACTATTATTCTTTATTTTTCTGTAATAACTGCATCTGGACTAATCATGATTAGACTTCCAAAAATTCAGTTACACTAAGAATAAATTCTTTACTATATAAAAAGATGCTACCTTTTTGGCTGTGAACAAGGTTTTGAGTGTAACACTTTGCCTGGACATGCAGTCTCCACATCACAGTAAATAAATCCAGATAAAAATGTTGTTATATCCTAAACAGGTGTTGCCAGTCTTCCCTGAACAAAGGAAAAAAATAAAACACCCATAAACTCCTGTTTTTCCAAACAGTTCAGCAGAAATATGATCACACACCCACACCTGACCCAGATCAAATTTGAAACATTGGGTGACCCAGCATTAATGATTCTGGAGCCATGGCCAGAAGACTACAGAAGGCAGATCTGTAAAGTGGGAGCATTTGTAAGGAGCTAACAAAATTACTAGAAAATCACCTTGAAGGGGTTATGGACTCAAAAACCGCTAACATTTCCTCTTCATCAAATATATCAGGGTTTAGAAAGCAATAGCAAAGAATTCATGTAGCAGAGAAGCAAGAGAGAAACAAAAAAAATAGAGCTACCTTGCAATCACTGGAAAATTACTGAGTGAGAACATTCTCTGGCAAAAGTAACTACAGATGGTAGGAAAGGGAAAAGCAAATACTTGAAAAGTTACACTGATTTTCTGTTGTTGTCTTTCACTGATTTTTTTCTTCAATTAGCTTCCAGTTACTGGGGCAATAAAAAAGTCAGATGTCATTTCAGTTAAAAATGAAGATGGGGTAATTACTGTGACAGTGTCTCCTGTATTCTCACTTCCCTGGGTTATCCCAGAGATCTCTACAAACCAAGCACTTCATCCCCTTCCTGTCACACTCTTCCCTCATGGTAGAATGGGCTTCCCATGGACAAATAAAGACTTTTTCATGTGCTGTATTATAACTACATTTGTACACAGCACCCATATATCAAGGTGACCTCTGGACTGTTTCCTTCATTTCTGATGAAGGCCTGTCATTTGTTTTCCTTGACTAAGCTTTCTGGTAACACAATATTCTGAACTGGAAGGGACCCACAAGGATCACTGAGTCCAACTCCTGAGTCAACAAAAGCCCTTTGGTGTATAGATCAGGTCTCTTTTTACAGGCTGATACCATCAGCACTGAAAAACCAGTAACAGTAAAGCAGGTCATCGGGAAAAGATTAATGAAAAAGAAGATGTGGACAACTGATCTGCTGAGCCATTAAAGAGATATTATGACCTTTCCAAATGCAGTTCTTGCCTGTACACGAGGTGTAAAAGAATTAGAAAAGGAAGGGAGACGGTAAAACATCAGAAATAGGTAACAAAATATGTTCGAGACAGGGGTCAACCTATCAGTACAATCATGCAACAGATAGGAATTGTGTAATTTGACATTGTCAGGTCATTCACAATCTTAAAATTCAGGTTCTGTGATTGCGCCCATGCTGTAAATAGCCTGTAGTCAAGGAACTACGTGTACAACTCAGCGCTGTCTAGCAAACAGACTGCTAGTCAACACAGCATTCCCATCTCTCCTTGAGAAGGCAGTGCTAGATGGGGCCCAAGAGAGTCGTGTTCTGAGCCTAGCTGCACTCCTTGCCAGTTGTCAGATCTCGCCTCATGTCTCCACTGCAGTTTCTCATCTCATCCTTAGACTTTCTCACTCTGTGCCCAATCTCTCAGCAAGGAGCCCCAGTACTCAACTGCACTTCCAAGAGCTTAGTAAAATTACCCACCAGGCATTATTAAAAATAGAGTAGTCCTGGCTTAGGCACAATTAAATAGTTGGTCTCCATCTCTTCAACACAGAAAGCGTCACCATCTGTACAACAGCTAGAGCTACAATATTGCAAATTCCTGTGAGGCTTTTAAACACCAGTGCAACCTTAATTACAACACAATGAACAAGTGACTGTCAATCGCATTTTATTTTCTCAAATGGAAAATATGCTTAAACCCAAATATTTTTGTCATCAATAAAAAGCATTTTATTGAACAGTCAGAACTGGGACCAAGAGATGTGCATGTGCCTGACTGAGGAAAACTTTTAAGCTGAAGGTCTCGCACTCTGAGACAAGGAGAAATGGTTTCTACTGAATTTCTGCAGAAGCAGAAATGTGCATGGTAAAGATTGCTAGTAAAAATAATTTGTGAATTCTTTAGAGGCAATGGTTTCTCTTCACTGCTGTAAATTAAAATCTCTAAAGTCTTTTCCAATAAATGTTGTTTTCATTATTTTCTGTCCCAAACCCTATTAAAAAGATTCTCCTCATTTTGCAAATCTATATGCAGGCAGAACTACTATTATCTTCACAATACACAGTACACCAGAAAAAACACCCCTGTCTCAGAATGGACTTCAGTTGCAAGTAAGTGTTAGAAATTATCACTCATTTATTAAAATCAACGATAATGAGCCCATCTGGAGCTGCTAATTGGTTGTAGGCATAGTGTCAAGTTCCTGAGGTGCAAAACCAGTTCATTATCAACACTTAGGCAGCAATGTACCTGTCTTTAATAGTAACAACTCTTGAGAAATCTTGCTTTGCACTTACAAGAAATCAAATGCAAGAAATGCTCTCAAAGCCCATGAGGAAAATGAAAGATACTCGCATTTCACCGAACACCAGAACTGGCAAAAATCTTCCCTTTCAAACTCTAACTTCAATGACTCATCACAAAACAACTCAATCAGCAAAGCTCATACATCTGGTAGCAATGTGGTGCTACAGCTAAAGCCCTCCTCAGCCAACAGCTCACAGACCCAACTCCTTCCAGCATCACTCTCACCCATGGGGAAAGAATTCCTTCAACACAGCCTTAAATCAGACCAGGTATTGACAGGGCCTTATTTGAGACAAGGGGGGAGTTCATACCTCACGGAGTTACTGGTTGAACAGACCTTGCTGCACAGATTTACACTGAGTTTATGTCTTCAGAGTTATCCCTGCAAACATAAAGACAAGGAGCATGATTGCTCTCATATGCTTCAGTAAAAGTGCAGTGCATAGGATCCATCATGTCTGCAGACCTCGGGGGATGATAAACACCAGAATAAAGGTGGTAACAAGCAACCAAGAAGGACGTAACATCAAGCATTGCTACAGTCGTGCTGGTGGGAAACATCTACCCACTGCCTTATCTTTCTCTCATTTTATACTCCTGTTGAAATATCACTGGCATCTCCTAGGGCAGTTTTTTACAGTACAATCACCTCCAAGCTTCTGCACAGGCAATACAAATTCATCTTTGGCAGACCTAACAGAAAGCCTCTTAGATATCTTACTGGACCATAGTTCAGACTGAACCGTGATACGCTTTTTCTGAGGAATACAGAGAGATGTATGCTCACTCAGAAACTACAGAACATAACCACACAGACTGCATGAACAAAATGCCTCATCACTTCTCATGGAAAGTAAATATATGAATTTGCCACCATTTTTTTCCCTAAAGTCACATGTTCTGCTAAAATCATACACAACTCTATCTGGCTTTCCTTTCACAAAAGGAAAAGATTATGGTGGAATTTTGTTGGCTGTTCCTTTGAATTCCAGAGGTCAGAGGGTCCATATGCAACCTCAAATCTGCAAAAACAACAATACAACAAACCCACCCACAAATTCATTTTAAGAATGGTCTTGGAAGAAGTCTGAAAAACTGGCACAGCTGAACTGTGTTTATCACTCACTCACCTAGGATCCTCAGGCCATCCTAGAGCTATAAAAGCAGTCCATACCACTGAGAAAAGCTCGCCCATAACCAATACTGCAGCTCATCAAATGTTTGAATCAGTGTTTTTACCTCACTCCTTCTTCTGTCTCACGGGTTGCTCCTGGACAGACACCGCAGACACACAGACACTTCTTGCAAGCTGCTAGTCAAATACCACCACAGCTCTTTATGAGTAGCTGGCTCATGGTCATATGTCTTCCATGATGACAGGATGTAAGGGGAATATCCATCCTAAGTACTGACCTTTGGAAACCACAGAGAGCAGCAGAAGCCAGTGCTGTGCCACACAAAGCCAGCACTGGGTGAGACGGCTGAGACTTGAAAAGCAGAAGAGCTGTTTCAGCACAGCTATGAGGGCAGCTGAGTTAATGAGCTGTGACCGGGCTCATCTGACACTAATTCGGTATTTTCACAGAGAGCTGGCGATTTCTTACCCTGTACAAACAACTACACTGTAAGTCTCATTAGGAGTTTTTCAAATGTTTTTGAAACATTTGGGACAGAAAGCAGGTAACATTTAATTACTCCCACATATTCCTCAAGGACCAAAGGTATTGCACATTACTAGGGTCTACTAAAACATCAAAGCAACTTTCACTGTCAAAATGCCCTTATTGCCACATGAAGTGCTTTATTAAAAGACAAACCTATAATGTTCTTCAAGACACTCATATGTGAGAAGCCTTACGTATAAGCAAACTCTATCCAGCATGTCTACTTGAGGAACTAGATCTTAAGTACCTCTAGAAATAATAACACTTCCAACCAGGAGCTGACAGAATCCAAAGAATGCACTACTGTATGTATTTCATATTACTCATATTACCACCTTTCCAAGTCTTCTAAATCTTGCATAAAACAATTCAGTAACTACAACTCAGTAAGGCTTCACATGGCTAGGTAATGGTGATTCTGGAATGAGTGACCTTTGAGTCATTTTTTGGGTTTTGTTCCTTTTAAATAAAATGGATTATCAAAACTGATGACAGCACTCTCATGATTCACTGTGTTCTTCACATCATCCCCAAAGCTAACTTCTTCTTTTTAAACAAAATCATTTGGTGAAAATGTGTCACAGGTTACAATTTGAAGCTGGTCTAGCCGTTAGATCACAATTACAGAGATTAAAATAAGTATATTTCACTGCATACAAATAGACCAATTAGCTTCAGAGAATTATTCTGATGTATAAAATCAAATTGCAATACAGCTTTAATTAAAAAAAAAAACAACTGATGATAAACAATCTACTGTCCAAGTCATAGACAACTATTTACTTGTGCATACGCATCATTAGATTGGCAAGGGAAGCTGATGATAAACATTCTGAAGGTCACCAGGCATCTCTCATTACAAGACCCTAGTTTTATTTTCTTGTAATTTTGCCCTAACCTTGAACCATTTCATCTAAAAAGTTTTACAGCATACACCGACTCAAGGTGAGGGTATTTTTATTAATAATTACAGATGAAAAACATTCATCTATTTCAAATACCTATATTTTGTTTGGAATACATTAAACCCCCCCAGCTGGCTAGCTTTCTTCTATGGGTTCTAGATGTTGAAACAGAGACTTGAGATACTGAAAGCTTTTGAATAAGCTTTTTTTACATCCCAAGAAATCTGTTAGAGTCTGGGCCTTTCAAAGGCTTGGAGGATACAGCTTTGTGCATGCTCAACAGAAACAGATTTATCATCTCAATTTCCCCACAGTTCCATTTGTGCAAGGCATGGTGCCGAGAGGCTCAACAGGAGCTTCCCTGTAGCCACTGGCTCTTCTGAGTTAAGCTCCCTTTAGTGTCCATAGGCCTCTTACAGTGAATGACCTCCAGATGGGTCCAAGTTGCCTGAGCTGATGCAGAGATAAAAAGAAGAATATATTGGGTCAGTTAGGTAAGGGGGAAAGAAGCCTGAAGGCATCTGGCAGCGCACTGGTAGAATTGCACAAGGAAACCAGTATAGAGAGCAGGGAACAGACGAATTTGATGAAGAAGGGTGAAATGCGGGTCAGGAGTCATGAAGGACTCAAGAATGAAGAAACCGGAGTGCAAACTGGGCGCTGCCTGTCTGAGGAGCAGCTGGGTAACAGCCAAGCATGAGAGTTTTGAGATGCTGGCAATGAAGTGGCCACCGGCATCTTGGCTCTAAGAACAGAGCCAGAGCCAGATCAAGGGAAGGATCTCCCTCTACTCAGCTTCAGTGGAGCATTTCTGGAATACTGCATCCAGGTATTAGCCTCACAGTGCAGGAAAGTCACTAGGGAGCTGGAGGGAGTACAGGGAAGCACCACTGAGACAGCAGGGCTGGAGCACCCTGCCTGTGTGGAAAGACTGCTTTGGGGGACCAAAAAAGCAGCCACAGTGCCAGTGGAAGATACACAGGAGATGCCGATGGGCTGCCCAGAGAGGCTGTGTGCACTTCATCTTTGTAGGTCTTCAAGACCAAACTGGGTAAAAGCCAGAAGGAGCCTGATCTATCTTAAAGCTGTCTCTGGTGTAAGCGGGAGGTTGGACTCAGGGATGCTGAGATCTCTTCAGCCTGAGTATCCTGTGATCCTACAAACTGGGCATGGCAAGGACAGCCAGAACGGGACAGAACAACCTTCAGCAGCCATCAGGATATCCTGCTCCCAGGCTCTACCACAACACCAGGGCTTTGCCCACCACCAGCCCTATCAGTCTCTCAGTGCCTGCCCTCGCTATCCTACTGCAACCTTCTCCATCAAACACAAGGCACAAGCAGGATGTGCTTTCAATCACAAAATTCGAATTTCACTGGTAGCCCATGGACGGTGGGAAGAACACAAAAGTCTCCTTTCACCTTCCGTGGCTTAAGGACCTTGAACATCACCCACATGGCATTACAAGCCATTCAGACCTCAAAGTCAAGCCCTCAGAAAAAACCATGACGGCAAAACCACAGACGCTGAACAGGCCACAGGAAATTTGCTCCTGAAGAGGACCAGGCCTGGCGTGGGCACGGCAGCGTGCTGAAAGGCAGCTCCCAAGGGTGTGCTGCGCCTGCCCTTCCAGCACCGCTTACCTGCGCTGCCCATCTCCCGAATCCCTCCACCGCAGGTACCAAGGGCAGGGGCACTGCTCTGCCTGTGCCTGATTACCGAGAGCCTGGCGGAGGTAGCATCTCCTGCTCTGCTTAAAGGTCTGAAAGAGAGAGCGGCCGTGCCGCAGCCGAGCAGAGCCCACGCCTCCCTTCCTGCTCCGTCACCCCGCAGCCACCCCCAGCGCAGGGACACCCCAGCAGGAGAGAGCCGACCCCGGGGAGACGCAGGAGCCCGCTGCCCACGGAGGGAGCGAGCGGCACCAGCTCCATCCCTTGGGTTTCCCTTTCCCCGGCGGCCCGTCCCCGCTCCCTCCCTCTGCCCCGGTGGTCCCGCGGCCGAGCCCCGCGGGCGGGGGCGATGGCTCTGCGGCGGGCGGTACCTGGACAGGGAGTCACCGCTGGNGGGCCGAGCCGCCGCGGGCAGCGCCGGTGCCGCCCGCCGGGCCGCCCCTCGGGTGGGCGCGGGGCTGGACCGGCAGGGTGCGGAGCGGGCCGCGGGTGCCTTTTTGTCCGCCTGAGAACCAAGGGGAGGCGGCAGCCGCCGGTGTCATCCCCGGAGCACGGTGGTCGTTCCGAAGAGCAAAGAAAGGGTCTCTCTCAAGCATCCCTCTTGAAGTCAGCTCACCTGCGTTAGGCTTTCCGGTTGGGTTGTGCACCCGCAGTTAAGACAGTTGTGCTCTCACATTGGTAATTGCCCCATGTGCTCGAGAACCCTCACGGAGTCTGTCCCTCAGCTGGGTGGAGCAGGGGCTGTGGAAGGTGGCCGGTCACCATCACACGAGCCAAGGCCGCAGGGCGCTGGCACAGATCCTCTGTGGAGTTACCCGAGGGAAAGCTCGAATGCTCCCATGGCGATCTGTGTCCGGAAGGCTTTGCAGGCACAGTTCGGTGTCAAGTGTTCTGTGGGAAGAGCCGTGGTACGTCCAGTTCCTTGAAGCAATCGAAGACCGGGAGAAAAGCTCTTGGCATTGCTCACAAAGACTGAGCGACTCAGTCTTGGCATTGCTCACAAAGACTGGGGCATCTTAAGCCTCCCATATCAAGGATGCTGATGTCTTTCAAATGTTCAGCTGCTTTGGCAAGAATCTCGTGGCAAAAAGAATGAACCGCTGGGGATGTGTTAGGAGGCTGGTGGCTTTCCAAAAAGGCCTGCTTGTTGGTAAAGAGCATCTTGATGTCAGGAGCATCTGTCCAGATGGACCTTCCTGTTTTAAATACTACCTCAAAACAGGATAAACTTTGTATCTTCTAAACATTTGTATTTCTCTGTGGCTGTAGAATCCTTACCGAAACATCATCCCTCTTCATGCTCCAAGAAATAAATTAGTTGGTGTGTTTCTCTCTGTTGTTTCCCATTTTTTTCTTGTCGTCAGAAGTCATGCAGGNGAGACGCAGGAGCCCGCTGCCCACGGAGGGAGCGAGCGGCACCAGCTCCATCCCTTGGGTTTCCCTTTCCCCGGCGGCCCGTCCCCGCTCCCTCCCTCTGCCCCGGTGGTCCCGCGGCCGAGCCCCGCGGGCGGGGGCGATGGCTCTGCGGCGGGCGGTACCTGGACAGGGAGTCACCGCTGGGCGGCCGCGCCGCCGCCGCCCGCCCGGCGCCCAGGCTCTCGCAGCTGGAGCTGCCCTCCATGCCGGGCGGCCCCGCGGCGGGCGNGTGTCCGGAAGGCTTTGCAGGCACAGTTCGGTGTCAAGTGTTCTGTGGGAAGAGCCGTGGTACGTCCAGTTCCTTGAAGCAATCGAAGACCGGGAGAAAAGCTCTTGGCATTGCTCACAAAGACTGAGCGACTCAGTCTTGGCATTGCTCACAAAGACTGGGGCATCTTAAGCCTCCCATATCAAGGATGCTGATGTCTTTCAAATGTTCAGCTGCTTTGGCAAGAATCTCGTGGCAAAAAGAATGAACCGCTGGGGATGTGTTAGGAGGCTGGTGGCTTTCCAAAAAGGCCTGCTTGTTGGTAAAGAGCATCTTGATGTCAGGAGCATCTGTCCAGATGGACCTTCCTGTTTTAAATACTACCTCAAAACAGGATAAACTTTGTATCTTCTAAACATTTGTATTTCTCTGTGGCTGTAGAATCCTTACCGAAACATCATCCCTCTTCATGCTCCAAGAAATAAATTAGTTGGTGTGTTTCTCTCTGTTGTTTCCCATTTTTTTCTTGTCGTCAGAAGTCATGCAGGATGCTGAAGCAGGTTTGCAGCATCACCACCAGAGACTGCACGATCCAGCTATGAAACTGCCTCTGTTGTTCTTTCCTTTAGTCTCTGTCAGCTGCTGTTGGGCAAGGTTGATGTGGGATGGTTTTGAAGCCGGTTTAAACTTGAAAATGCAGCTTTGTTGAAGCAGGGTTTATTTTTGTGTTTTTCATTTGATCTTCTGAGCAAAAAGTTACCAAATTGGCAAATGAGTTTTGGGGGAGGCAAGGTTTCAGCCTAGAAAACTGAGTTCATGGATGCTTTTCTAAAATGAAAACTCTGTTTTATGGCTATAAGTGAGATCCTTGTTTGAAAAATAAGCTAATTGTTAGTGGTTTATTGCAGTGTTAAAATCCAAACAAAATGCCTTGACATCATTACGACTGAAAGATCCACAGACCTGTGCTCATTTTGTTCCAGCTATAAAATTATTTTAAATGTTCATCTTTTTTTCTCCCCTCTGGTTAGGGGATGAATGTTTTAGAAGCACCGTTTATTAATAAAAACCGAGGTACGAATGGCATAGTGTCTCTCTGCCTCTTCTGTTTGGCTTTCCATCCACACCTGTGTCCGGTGAGCAGATGGTGTCCTCTGTGGGGACATGTGGGCAGGGGGTGCTGTGGCAGCAGCGCTTCAGCATCTTTGCTAAGCAGTCAGGCAGTTCCTGGTAGCCTTTTCCCACTGGTGTGCTCTGTTCCCAGCCTTTCCAGGGATGGAGTTCGTGGCGGTAGTAAGCCTTGGGAGAGGTCAGCGCTGTAGAACTAGCACAAAGCAGTGCATGTCTCCCTTTCAAATCTTATCAAATAGCCTTGTGGTGAGTTGGTATTACCTCTATTCCCTCTGCTAAGCTTAGTTTGATAGAGGTGCAGTTGTTTAAAAAAAGTCAAGTAGGAATAAAAACAATATATAAACCTCCATTGCTGTGTGAAAGTATTAGAGTGCCTTCCTTTCTTCCTAATTTGCTATTGATGTGGCATCTCTAAGTAGTTTATTGATGAAGTGTTCTATTTGCTTTTCACTGCCCTGTTTTGTTCTTGGCCTTATCCCCAGGGCCTGTGAAACCCTTTAGAAATTCCCACTGGTGCTTTGTAAATGAGAACAAAGCTAATCACCTCCCGCATCTCTCCTGCTGCTGAAAGAAACTAGCAGTCTGCTCAGTGAGTCTTTCTGCTCAACAATACCACATTTTCAAAGTCAGTCAGAATATTCTCTCTGTGAAGTGCGTTTCCTCAGGGCTCTTAAAAGTGATGGAGAATTAAATAAAGGCCTGACATAACCAAAACCAATTAAGGGCAATTCACAAGACTGTTGTATAACTGATGCAAAATAAGTGTAGTTCAGTCTGTTAACCTACTTTTGTTTGCCACATCCCCTACCATTATCTTAAAAGTATCATCATTTGGGTTTGTTTGGTTTTTATTTAATGAGGGAATGTTCTGTCATTTTGTGATTTCAGCACAGGAAACAGTAAAATAAAACTAGCATCATGGATAAGTAATAAAATTGTCTGTGTTCATCTTTAATGCTGTGTGGCTGACACAGCTGAGTGATATCTGAGAGAATGACAAGGAACTTCCTTGAATCAAAGGTATAAAAGATTAATTCCAAGTAAAAGACAAGCAGACATCCTCCTATAGTTCCTGAGATTGTATGTGGTTGTAGCATATACAAAGGGAAAAATACATAGCCCTAGGCTTTCTTAGGTGTTTAGAGGCTGTCAAAGATGTGAACACAGCACAAAGAGGATAATTTTATGTACCATGTAAAACATGATTGAGTGAGGGGGAAGTAAGACTTTTGCTTCAATCCTGGGTGAAAGTGAGATACTATTTGTACCCGTTGTATTTAAACTATGTGTCTGTTGAATTAAGGGCTTTCTAGTTCTGTATGTACATGTGGTCCATACATCTGCTATATCAATGTGCCAGATGTTATGAATCCAGATGTTCTCATTCCTGGATTAGTTCCTCAGCTTTGCTGCTGCACAGCCAAACACAGGTCTGTAGTGTCTCACACTGTGAGCATGGGGCTCACCGAAGTTGGGGACAGCCATACAATCCCAGACATCCTGGCACAATCTTTTGCAGGGGTCTCGTGGGGATGTTTGGCCACGGCCTGTGACTGCTTCACTAAATGTCCCCAGAGCAGAGCAGGAATCGTGCTTCTACGGTGGTCAAAGGGTAGACCATGAAGCAGGGTTGTGTACTCAAATGATCCACTCTGAGAAAACTTGCTCCCCTCCTGCTCCCCTCCTCCCTCATAACCTGTCCTTACATTGTACAGCTCATCAGACATTCCCCTCTCTCCCCTTCTTCCCATCACACAATTCATCCCATGGTTGAAAGGCCTATACATAATTAGGGAGTCAGAGCCCTAATCCCTTCTGAAAATGATCGCCTTGTCCCTTTTGCTCCAATCCCAACATTAAAATCTTATCCTTCCAAAACTAGCTCTCTTTGCTGCAGCTCTATGGATCTCCCATATTTTTTCCACTATACTCATATATTTCTGTGCCCTCTTAGCATGTTAAATGGTTCATGGCAAAGGCAGCTTCACACACTGTGCCTTCTCTAGTCTAGTCCCCATCAATGAGTCCAAAAAATTTGCAGCGTGACTCAGTCCCATAATTGTTCTGAAAACCATACTGCCAGAGACACCTTTGTCTCTCCTTTGATTCACTAAAATGGTTCTGAGATTTATTACATTTTCTTGTCTTCTTGATCTACAGCTTAAGGGCAGTGGGCAGCCGATAAAAGATTCTCAGTGCCTTGGGAAGGGCGGATTGTCACTGGTGAGATCTCACTGTGATGTATGATCATCAAATCACACTGGAAGTGGCATGTGTTCCTTTTGTCAAGCCCCATGAGCTGATAAAGTATGAGGTCAGAAACAGCAAGAGCTTTGGCACAGGCAGAGATGTTGATGAAGAACAACTCACTGTGGCTGTGATTTGGAACTAAAGCTGCTTGTGGTTGCAAGAACATCTGTTACAAGATGGTCATAGGGTACATGCACAGATTTGGTCCTGCTGATGCATAATGCCTGTGCTGTTGAAGTTGGAAACTAGTCAAAACAAAGAGAGGGACTTAGGATTTACAGCTACACCTAAATTGTCACTGTGCCTCCAAGGTTACTGTACTTCTGGTTAACCTGATCAGCGTGGTCACCTCAGCTCACCCACAGTGTGGTTCTTTACTGGCTATGATGGCACCCCAACAGTGCTTTTGCCTTGTACCTCCTCTGTGTTTGACAGAAGCAAAAGCTAATGATCAACGACTCTTTAACACTTCTTTCTTGGTCACCTGTTTTTTTTTTTTTATGCAGTCATGCACGTATTGATGCAAGGTGCTACAGACGTGGGGCCCTGGACTCTACCTGGACCTAATCCAGTACACTATAGCTTGTTACCAGTTTAAGAAGCACTTTTGATGGGCACACTGTTTTGTTCTTCCTTCTGCTCTGCCTGTGTACTGCTTTCTTGTCCTCACTCCCACCTCCAGCTCATAGCTGCCCACAGAACAGTCAGGCATTAAATATGCCACAGGCTAATGGGTACATCAGGTTCCATCCCAGTGTGTGCTCAGTGTGCACAGTCCACTGGAGTCAGGCAATTCACCTGGCTTTTAATTGCCTGATGCTTTTAATTCTCAATGGCCTGCGCATTATTGCAGGGCTCCGTAGCCTGTGTTTGCTTACAGCTACGTGATGGTACCGGCGCAGTCTGGCATGGACTGTGGTGCTGAGCACACAGGGAGCCTGAGGGCTGTGGGCACCTGGAGAGATGCAGGCCGCAGGCTCTACCAGCAGGACTTCCACTACATGCTGCAGAACACACAGATCAATTTTTTGTGTCAATTCAAATAAAGCATCTTTTCTCCTGAAGGACTAAATACATCACAGCAGCTGTCTGGCTGTCTACAGGTTTGGGCTGTTGTATTTCAGCAGCTCCTTGGCATCTGTGTAATCGTCTCCAATTTGGCAAACATGAAGTAAGAAAGAACTACTCATAGGAGTTAAATTTGAAATTTCTGGTGCTTGGTAAACCAAGCATTGGTTTATTGATGAAAATAAATGTATTTCCAGAAGTTGTAGGGTGATCAGGCAGGAAGGAAGGATGAGAGGGCAGGAATTGGCTCGGTACTGTCAGACATTAGGAAGGTGCCTGAGTCCTGGCACTTGCAGTCTCTGAGATGGGGAAAGGTGTTCATATGGAGAAGAAAAGTCTCTGTACCTCTTGGATCTCAAATCTGTGTTTTACAGTCATGATTTATACACCAAATTTCAAGCAAACATTCATTTTAAATTAGGTAATTTTACATCTACATTGTCTGAAATAGTACTGTCTGTGTTGCCTATGTGCACAGAGACTTCTCAAAGTGAGATTTTAATCTGCAGCTGCTATGTTTAATAGCCACAATTAGGGAAATAGTTAAGAATACTTGATTTTATCGCATTTATACTTTCTTTTCTGTTAAGGAAGATGCACATTTGTGGCAGTGTTTTAATGAAACAATAAAATGTTGATGGTAAGATCTGCAGATGATATTAAAAATGAGAAGGACACATCTAGAATATAAAACACCATAGAAATTAATTTGGTTTCTCTTTTATTTAGATTGATGGCTCAAATTTCCATGTGGAAGGCTCATACTTTCTTTTAAAAGCAACAAGGTGTTACGCTCTAGTGGTGAAAGAGCTGGGGATCTTAACAGTGAGTGCAATACAAATGAAGTATTTGAGAGTGTTTGATTGTCTGCTCTGTGTAAGTTACCTGTCTGCAGTGTGTGAGCTGTAGAAAATGTTCAGGAAGCTACTGAAGACACATTAAGCCCGTGGAATGAGAGAAGAAGCTTATTGCCATTTCCAATGGAACTAAAATTTGAAAAAGGAAGATCACAAGGCCTTAATGGGGCCAGAGGAGAACCAGGCTAAATATTACAGAGATGAGACAAGACTACTCCAGAAGGAACTGGTTCTGTTGTGAGCAGAAGCCAATTTGTTCCACCTGGCTCCATGGCCAGCATCCCCCTGACCACTTTTTTATTTTAGCAATGGGGAACTACCCAGGGAGTTGTTTCTCTTTGACTCCAGGACCATTACACACCCAGTAAGGTGCTGGGCAATACTTCTAGGGGCACCAGACAGCTGGAAAGGGGAGTGTGTGCTTCTCCGAAGAAGGTGGTAGTGGGTGGCTAGTCAGGGAAGTGCACAACTGCAGGAGCCTGCAGTGTCCTACAAGTGTCTCAGACTCTAATTTTGACATAAGCTGAAAGCACTAGTTGCTGTTACTGTTCTCCTAGGCATGAACAGCACTCCCTCCTCTTGAAGCTGGCTTTAGATCATGAAGGGAGCAGCCAGCTTTTATCCATTCTGCCACCTGTTTGATTGATGAATACATAAATCTGTGTTGTATTCATCAAAGTAATGCATGAAAGAAATATTTAGAATGGAATGTCATATGTACCAAAAGTCAGGAAGTGCCTGGTTCTCAAATTTCCCAGTGTAACCTAAAGGGATCCCACTCAGACATCCCATCTCAGTGCTGGATGCAGGGAGGGTTCAGGACAAAAAGCGTAAAGGAACTGTGCAATTAGAAACCAGTTTTATGCTTGCACATAATGCAGCTTCACAAGCAACACCAAATATGTCACTTCTGGTCATAGTTCAGCATTTGGATGTCAACTACTTTTACCCTGCACTTCTAGGCCCCGATGCAGTGCTGAAATATAAGCTCCTGCAGTTTGTGAAGGCCAAAATTAGCATTAGTTATCTTATGTCATAAGTTGCCTTACTATTATCTACAGTGAGTCACCTCTGAACCTTTGGTACAGTAACTCAGAGGCTTTGGTGATCTTGATACCCTCATTCTGTTTGTGCACCTCTGTATGGTTGGGGTCTGGGATGTTTGAAAAGATTGCTGTCTCATGTGTTTGGCTCAAAGATACAGGGAAGGAGCACAATCCAGTATCCTCTTTCCTACCCTTGGAGGACCAGGGCCTCAGGTGCCTGCAGTTTGGGAGATTAAGAGGGGCATACACTGCTGGTGGTGAGTGTATGAAGATGCTAGCCCTCATTTCTTAGCTGGGGGATTTTTGACCCTGACAAAGAAGGAGAAGGATGGGAAGTGAGTTTTAGTGCTGGATATGTTGGCACTGCTGTGGAGGGAGATCAAAGAAACCTAAGGCAACTGTTCTTTTTTTTCCCCTGTTCAGGGATGGCATCCCTCAGTCCATCATAGGGGCCCCAGGGTGGTGTGACAAGATGGTGACATGAAGCACAGCCCTCCACCATCTCCCAGCTGCAACTGCTCTGGCAGCTCAGCTGAGTCTCTGTGCAATATCTGCTGCTGCTCTGCCAATGGGTTCAGCCCATCCTCAGCATGCTGACAGACAAGCTCAGGTGGTTGGGGAGCAGAGGCAGTTTGGAAGCTGATGCTTTGGCTGGGACATGTTTGCTTTGGCCAACTCTACTACAAAAACAACTACAGAGAGCAGAGGTGCTTTGTGGTGTTGGCTGAAGTCAGCAGGAATGCAGAATGAGCCCTGACTTGAACCATCAGCATGTGCCCCATAGTGATGCCTTAAGTTTTAGCTTTTGTATTTTTCAGATTGTGTACTGCCTTAGTATTCAACTCTGAACTTCATATAAAGTGTTAGCAAGTTCTATTCACATTTTAATTAGACAAAACAATCCTTTTCCAGCCCAGGAACCAAGGACACCGTTGCAGCCTCATGCCCAAGAAAGTATAAACTACAGCGAATTGAGGAGGGCAAACTGGGAGGACGGGACTTCATAACCTGAAGCTGTAATTGGACAATTAACCCCAGTATGTAAATACCCCAATATGTAAATGGACCAAAACTTATAGAAGTGTTAAAAAGTGTGATCCATCATCCATCTTGGGTCCATCTTGGGCAGAACCACGGCCGGGCTCTTGTACTGCCCAAGGTGTATCCTTTGAACACCTTTTAATAAATACCTGCTTTATTCCTTTAACTCTGTCTAGCCTCTGTTCCAGGTAACCTCTCAAGGCATCAATAGCTCCCTCAATGCTTCAGTCATTCTGGAGTGTTGCCAACATGCTTTCCAACCTAAAGAAACTGAGAAGTGAAATAACAGAGGTTTAACATTCAATGTGTCAACCAAAGCAGAGAGGAATTTCCAAATCAAAGATACTTTTTTACACCAAGGACATTTCCTGTTACAGAATATGAATACATGCTTCCAAAAAAATGGAGGTCTGATCCCTCACAGAAAAGGGTCACAAGGGTCCATTGTAAAGACAAGGCTCCATTGTAAAGGCAAGGGTTAAGTAACCCTAATGTAGGATGGAGCAGTGTCCCCAGTAAGAGATATTAATTAACTTTTAAAAAGGAAAAAAAGGAAAGGAGAGAAATGTCCTTGTTCTGCTCCAGCATTCTTCATGGGCAAGATATAAAGCCTTTGGCTGTATGAACATGTTGCTCGATAACCTGAATATCTGTTAGCTCAGTGCACATTGTAAAAATACTTGTATAATATTCTAGGGGGCACATTCCCACTCTCATTAAACCTAACACAAACCCGAATACATTTCAAAATTATACTATGATGGCAGTGAAGTTGAATAAAATTATTTCCTTCACTGTGGGGCCTGTGAAGTCACAAAAAATGCAGCTGTTTAAGGTGATGGGCAGCCTAGGAAGTCAGGGCTGTGTCTCCTCAGAATGAGGTTTGCTGTTACAAAGAATTTTCCTTTATTCTCTGAGGATGATATAAATTGCTACTAGTCCCAATTAACTGTTTCAGTGATGACATCTTTCAGAGAAATAGGCTGGAACAGGGGAGGAAAAAAATATAATAGTGAGGTTTTTGCCTTTGCTCTGCCCTTTCTATAATGAATTAAATAAGAATGAGTAGTGAAGAAGAATAATCCATAGAACT
Organism: Oxylabes madagascariensis; assembly: GCA_013400675.1. Taxonomy (NCBI): domain Eukaryota; kingdom Metazoa; phylum Chordata; class Aves; order Passeriformes; family Timaliidae; genus Oxylabes; species Oxylabes madagascariensis. Next base: position 26,311 of record VYZR01017957.1, on the reverse strand, counting down.
CCCAAATGCAGTTGGAAGAAATGTTCCCTCATGCAGAAAACAGCCATCGGTCTGCCTTCTAAAAATGATTTCAGAAGCATTGGACCTGGTATTTTGAGAAGATGATGCTGGAGACAGAAGGGCCTGCAGCCAGAGTGCAGCCACAGTGCAGAGCAGAGTGGCTGCCCTGGACAGAGCTCGGGTGCCTGAGGGCAGTTACTGCAGGCTGTGAGCCACAGCTTAGCCCATGTCCCTGAAGCTGTCTAAGCTCTGCAGAATAGCTCAGTATCAGGAGCATGCCAAGGTATCTTAAGATCCCTTTAGTCCTATTTGTGGAGCTGCAAGTTTCTCAGTTCAGTAAAAATCTCATTTTAATGTCATAACCTCTCTGAGAAAGACTCTCCATTCCTCCCCTTGCCAGCTAAGGCACTGAATTTACTTGAATCCTTAACTGAAGCTTTCCCCCAGAAAGCACCTGCTGGCCTGAGAATCCCTCCAAGAGACTTTCTGTCTCAGACTTTCTTTGTCCTGAAAGGTTTTAGAGAAAGACCCCTGTTTGGGGAACTTAAGAGCTCTGATTCTTGGTACAAGGCAGATTTAACAACAGCGGATGAACTGGTGACCACCCCTGGCTGCCCAAGGGAGCTACTTTGAGGAGAGGCCATTGGAAGCACCTCCCAGTGAACCCACAGCCCAGTATTGAAGGGTGAATTGAAACCACCAGCCAGAGTGCTTATCTTATATTTCCCCGAGAGGAATCCTGAGCCAGCTCTTTTGTCCATGTTAGGGATTGTTCACCAGTATTTGAAATTGTGAACTTTGTATCACTGTTTTATACTGCAGAATAGCATGCTCTTCACCCATACAATAAGAATCGTCCAGCATCTTTGTGTATAAATCTGTTAGGTCATGCCTGCATTTCCCTGCTATTGTTTTAGGAGTCTCCTTCCGGCATTTAAAGACGGGAAATATCTTCTTTAATATCTATCGTCGTCCAGCTTTGAAGCTGTGCTGAACAAAAAAGACAGACAAACATTTAATTCTCCCCTAATCCTTTAAATACCTTTACAAGCACATGGCGTTCACACGCTGTTAAGCCCCTCTCCTGTAGCAGCTGTACATCTTCTTTTAACTCTGCCTCTAAAGCCTGCAGCTTCAACTGGGGTGGAACAGGAGCCCGTCATCCTGTGGTGCTGCTGGCCTTCTGGGTGGTATGGAGAGGGATGGTTTTCCATAATAAAGCAATCATCTGGATTGAATTGCAGATACCTAATCCTCTCACAAGGTACTCCTGTTTAGTTTTGTGAAGTGAACAAAGACATCAACTTAGACATGCTCCGGGCTGGATTTGGGTATCTCTGAGAGCTTCTGATCATTCCTGTGATTAGCCGGCCTGATCTGGTAACTTTAACACAAAAGTGCAAGCACAGGATCAAAAATCTTTTTCTTCAGGAAAGGGAGCTGAAATAGAAGATTTCTTTAACTTCACTCCCCAGGAAAACATCTGAAGGAGCAGACATGAAGTTGAGACAAACGCATCTCTTCTCAAGCCTCCTGCCATTTTTTTTTATGGTGTAGGAGCAGAATGGGATTTGAATAGTTGCCTTAGTTGCCTTACAGGATGGGAAGTGGGCTGGGTTGCATTGCTCTTCACATGAATTGGTAAGTATTCATTGATTTAAGCCCCACAAAGCAATTTCCCCCCTCCCTTTTCTTCCTCAAGATGAAAACTTCTCACTTGTTTCCAATATTTTTGCTGCCTTTCTGTGAGGACCCACAAAGACATTCAGTCTGTTCCAGTGGCTGAAGAAAGATAACCTTACCAATATCATTTCTGACAGCTGCCTAAGCAGGTCCTGAGGACCTTCAGACCCTATATCCTCCTCAGACAGCCCATCCTCATATTATCCTTCCTGTTAAAAAATTCCACCTGGGATCTAACCTGAAGCCATGATTTCTTGACCTGTAGAGATCATTATGGAAAATACCCGATCTTTTCCCCTGGCAGCAATGATCTATCTGTTCAAAGACTCCCTTTCCTATTCCCACTCATATCTCCTCTTCTGCAGGCTAAAGAACCTTCATTCTTCTCTACATATTTTCTAGACTTCTGTTCATTTGCATTGCTGCCTGGACTACATCGTATTACCAGGGTGGCACTATTCTGCAAGCTAAAATCTGAGGGCCAGACATCATCATTTAGATCAACGTAGGCATGGGAGCTGGGCTTTGGGCTTCTTATCGAAAATCTTGCCTTTTATCAAAGGCTATAAAAGCCTGGTGAAAGCATTCTCTGATGAAAGCTTAGATAATTTAATAAAAAGTCACATTTCTGGAGCTAATCTGTCATCCAAGCGCACAGCTACGCTGTGCCACGGTGTTGGTGGCCATTGGGAAATTTTTCTTTATTGCACACTCTCACTTGCTGAAAGCTAAAACTGATCTAATAGCAGGAGGCTTTGGAGGCACAGTTAAGTGTATAAAAAAGACTCAATTCTAATTTTTTTTTTAAGAAAACCAAAAGGGGAAGCCAAAATAGGCCACTGCTGAGGGTTAAAAAGATAGATGTAACAAAAGAATATTTCTGAGGTTTTGTGATGTTTTGTGCACTTGAGTCACTTATAAAAAGACTATATTCAATGTTGAGAAACTAATGGAATGTTCTTCACAAAGGGTTTTTTAATTCCATTTTTTAAATGATTTACTTCTTTAAGCTGCACTATCTTATCTGTTGACAGCTTCTCTTTGTAACCCTCTAAAGCACTACAGATATTTTCTGTGAGAAGATTTTAAACTCCCCAGTATAAACAGATGGTCTATTGGTATTTGTATGTCAGAAGCTAGCAGTTTATATGGTAAAACACACTAGATTAAGTCTTTGGCATCGGAGGGAAAGTTAATGACTAAGATTATCATGTGATGGCTTTATTCTAGTAAGATCCACCACACCATTAATCAAGACCAGTGTGGCTATAATAACATAAAGATGCCATGTAAGTATGGGCAAATTCTTTGGTTAGTGGAATTGTTACTTAAACGAAGGGAAAAGTTGGCTTTCAGGGAGTGTTATGCATGAGATCCTGACTTTAGCTGTACTAATGCCGTTAACTTGCGGCTCATATGTGGATGGGGATACTACATAGCCCTGCAGCTTTGATCCGCCTTTGGAAACACACATGGGGTTCCTACCTCTGCTGCAGACGTACTGTGAGCCTGGCTATCCAACAGACCAAGGATAACATGTTCACACTAAAGAAATCCGCGGGAGTACTACAGGTTTCTTTACACCGATTTTAATTTGCTGTAAGTTGGGTTATTCATAGAGGTACTATGAATAACATTATGTTAGCCACAAGTCTTGCTGGAGGACAAGTAACATGGAAGAAAAGCACAATCCTTAAGAGAAGAAGGAACTCAAAAAAGGAATAAACATTCATTGGCAAAGCTGTTGTGTAGATTCACAAAGGGTTATATTGCCCAATGCATGTATTCTTAGATATTCTTCAGTATTTACCTTAAAGACATTGCTAAATTTGAGGAATCAAATAATATGGCATGCATATTCTGACATCTCTTTTTAAAAACGGCACTTTGGGAAAACTCATCAGCTTCCTACTCAAATAAATTTGAAGAGATGCAGCCAAATTACTGAGTCCCCACATACATTTTTCCTTGAAAAACTTAGATGTCTTTCTCTGATGGAAATTTCATTGACATAGGAATTATACTCATATATTAACCTGACTGTTATGTGAGCCCACTTGTTCATGAAATCAGCTTATGGAACTAACCCTGTAGGCCACATCTACAAGAAGAAGTTTTCCATATCAGATCTTTAAACAATCCTACAATAATTTCTAATAAATATTTCTCAGCAGCTGGTACTCTAGGACCTCTTCAGGAGCTAATTAAATGTTTAAAAAAAAAATTTGGGCCTCTAGATTTGAACTTCCCTGTTGTACTTAGAGGCCAGGTAAGCACTAAAGGCCATTCGAATACATACCCTGGTTTTATTTTCACCATGACACTCCAACATAATTGTACCAAGGATAAATACTGCCCTTACATGATGTTCGTCAACCTTCACAACAACCAGGAACTTTACCTTTCATCTCAAATCGATATTGAGGGATAGGTTTTGCCATCAGATCTGTTAACTTCAACAGGAGTGCATGGATGAACCTATACTCAGCATTTCACCCAAACGCTTAACAGCACCACGGGGTTTTCCCAATATTCCTGGGCAAGAAGGGTAAAACGGAGCAACTGTGTCCTGTCAAACAAGGCAGACCAGTCAGCCAGAGTGAAAACGTCAGGCAGCCCTCCAAAAAACATGTAGATAGAGCATCTTTGTTGTCTGAAGCCGCGTACAGGAATGAAGAACAAGTCTGGGGACTGGTCTGCTCACCAGGCACATGGCAGCGCAGCCAAGCGGGGCTGTATCCCTGCCGCTCTGGGAGGCTCAGGCTGCCTCTGCCACTGCTTGTCCTGAGGGTGCTGGAGCAGCTCATCCAGCCTTGCTACCCAGGCACAGCACACCAGCAACACGAAGATCCACGTGTGTCCACCCGCAAAGGCCGTCACTTGCTGAGTGCTCACTCTTCAGCACACAGGAGGCTGGGCCATTACAGGAAAAACAATCATTTAAGCTTCTTCGGCTCTTTTAAAGGAGCTCCTTGCAATGAAAACAATGAAAATGCCAGTTTGCCAAGTGCTATTTCATGTTGAGTTTCTTTTGTTTGTTTTGGTTTTGACTTGGTTTTGTTTTGCTTAGTTTTTTTTTTTTTTTTTTTTTTTTTTTTTTTTTTTTTTTTTTTTTTTTTTTTTTTTTTTTTTTTTTTTTTTTTTTTTTTTTTTTTTTTTTTTTTTTTTTTTTTTTTTTTTTTTTTTTTTTTTTTTTTTTGTTTGGCTTTGGTTTTGGTTTTTCAAAGACGAAATTTCTAAGTCCTAATCAACACACTTTTTTCAACTTGCCTGACCTTTTCTGGACCCAGAATGCCTAATTTAAAAATTAGGATGAAGTAGTCTTTTACCATGGTTGAAACTTTTATTGTGGCAGGAAGAATCCTGTCCATGTCATCTCTGTCCCTGCAGCTGCCAGACCTCCATGCTGCCGTGGGAGGGAGCAGCACTCTTGGCTGTGCTGCCCGAGCTGGTAGTGGTTCCCACCAAGTGATTTGGATGCAGTGGGAAAGGTCAGCCCTTGCCTGGGCCTGGTGCAATTCCTGCTGTGCTGCATCTGGCCAGGCAGGGAAAATATTCACTGCCACTCATGTCTCACACCCCCTCCGTGTGGCCTCACTGGCTACATCTCCCTGGGCACAGGAGACAGGGCTGGGGACATTTTCTGGCATGGAAGCCATGGGGTGCAGGGTGGCTTGTATTTTATACTGTCTTATCCCTCTTGTCCTGCACCCGCGGTGGGAGTGGCTTTTGATCGTGAGAACTGTAGGAGGGTGGTCATGGCCCCCAAGCACTGCCAGGGACTCAGAGCCTGGTGGCACAGACACCGACGCTCCAGGGACAGGGAGGGCTCCCAGGCTGTTTTTCAGCTCACTGACAAAGATGTACCTTCTGCAGGTGGGCAGCAGCCCTGCCTGAGGCTCCCACATCCTGCCTGCCTTGCCTTTTGCCTATACAGCTGAGATAGACAAAGACACACCTTTAGGGCATGAGTTTCTTGATCTGTTTCAGATTTACCTTTGGGTGAGTAGAACTGTGCCTTATTTTCCCCCTTGAGTGCAAAGGAAGCACTTTCTATCACCCGTGCTGGAAATGCTGACATGAGGAGAGAGCCACACACCTCCTGGGTACCTCCTAGCTTCAGCACGTCTACCCAGGATCAGGAGTATGGGCACAGCCACTGCAGTGGGACACTGGGCATCTGTCTACATCCTCCCCCATCCCTCCTGTGAAAGCACCAGATGCCAGGGCAGGACAAAGGAGCCATTTGTGGGTAGGAGTCAGGTACAACGGAATGACCGAGCAACGTAAGCAAAAAAAAAAACCTTCGAGGGCAGCAGCCAGTACAGCTGGTGTTGTGAGGGGCAGGCAAGGGAGGTGACTTCCTGCTTACCCTGTAGGGGAAGGTGAGCAGAGAGGGACTAAAAGGGTGGATATGCTGCATGGCAGTCCCTCATCATCACCACCAGCAGTGAAGCAGTTAAGATGTGGGGAGCCCTTTTTTTTTTTCCCCTACATCTCAAAATAGCACAAGGCAGCCTTTGAGCACAGGCAGGGATGTGCTGACATTTGTCCCTTCAAAACATCCCCTCCACCACCCCTTCTGCTCAGTTCATGGGGCAGGAAGAGCCGCCCACTTGGAGATGGAGCCCGGAAAGCCTCTCGAGGAACGGGACACTTCCTCAGGGCTGACCTTCTAAAAATAGCCTGGTAGGGATGAATACTTGTGTGAAACAGCCTGCAACCCAACGTGATGTTGTACATGCTGGAATCTTTATAGGCTGGAATTTCTTTAGGCTACAATGAGGTGTAATGTGAAGGAGGCAAGGAGGAAAAGAGAAGCCAGCTGTCTGATTTGTGGCCTCTCATTAGGGGTCTCTGACAGTGAAGGAGTGGGGCAGATATCTCCAGGATATGATCCAGGGCAGCACACGGGCTTGGGGGCCTAGCCAGCCCACTTGGGGTAACTAACTCTTGGGGGTACACAGTTCTCAGCTTCAATTTTTGCAGGATTCCAGAGCAAATTGTTCTGCTGCAAGATTCCATCAACCCATTGACCAGGAGCTAAAATAACATTTTTTGTTAACCATTATTGGTTAACTCTTTCTGGTAGTGAAACCATGTCTTCAGTTAGTAAGAAAACATCACAGCTCTCTGGCAAAGAGGCAGGCTGAGTTCCTGAAATGTGACAGATGTTCATTTTTCTCACCCCCCCCATCCTAAAATATCACTGTAATTTTAATTTACTCAGATGAATGAGCAGTTGACTAAATAGACATTCAATATAAAATTCATAGTAAGAAAAGAGACACTTGGGATAATTTTGATTGATTTACTTGGCAGAGTTTTGATAGCTACTGAAAAACATACTATTCATGTTTAGGTGAAAAATAAATGGAGTCAAATAAGTGTCACTGCATAGTACTAGGAGGTATATACAGCCACATGTAAAAATGCATAAACACAAACACTTCTGTACAGCAACTTTTCTTTTCAGTCTGTATAGAGAAACACTGGTTTATAATATGGGGAAAATATAAAGCAGACATACATGCAACAAGGACATGACAGTTACATAGGTCCCACCTGCCTCCCAACAGCTGAAATAACAATAATAACAATAATTATAATAATAAAAGCCATTTTCGGGGAAAAAATTTGAAACCTGGAATGTTTTCATGTTGAGGTTTCCAGAGAGCTTCAGATGTGAAACATATCTGAAGGTGATTTAAAGGCTTGATTCAAAGCCCTGTGAAGGCAATGGAAAAACTCCATTGGTTTCAGTGAGCTTGGGGTCAGACCCAGCTCTATTTAACCATGATCCCATTCTGCCCTCCCGCAAAACCCAAAGTTGAAATCTGCAGATAAAAATAAACAATCATATCATACAAAACTTTGTATATAGAATACAAAAGGTAACAGCTGACTTTTTGTATAAAATACAACTTTTTGATAGTATATTTATTTCACATATGTATAAATATAACCCAAATAATATGATTTTTATTATTCCTACCAAAATATTATTACTTTTTGTTGTTGTTTTTACAAAAGTTTACAAAACAAATAATTCTTTATATTTACAACCCAATACTGTGAAGAGTGCCCAGTCAATGATGAAAAATAGACTTTAAGGGTAGTGCACTTAGCCATTGCAAAGAAAGAAAAAAAAAAAGACACTATCTCCATTCAGATACAAGTATTCTGAAGAAATGATACTGGATTCAAGTTTTGGTTGCAAGAGTCTTTCACAAGCTCGCATTTCAAATGCATCAGGCATATATATACAGGACTGGAAATGGCCTCTACCATTTTTGAATTTACTGAAGACAGGATGTAATTTTGCTCCCAGGGATGGCAATCACAGCCCAGTGTCTTTTGCAGTCCAGACTGAGGCCAACAGGCCAATACTCAGCATTGAGTCCACCACTGCATGATATCATAGAGCCATAGAATCATGGAATATCCTGAGTTGGAAGGGACTCACGAGAATCTTTGAGTCCAACTCCTGACACCTTGAGACCAGCTCCTCAGCTGAACAATTTTTTTTACATCATTTGAGGATCTGGAAGTCAGTCTGGCCTTAATACAGAAACCAGTGGTGGCTTTTTCAATGGCATGTGAGGGTAGTTGAAGTTACCAGACTACGTGCCCATCGCTCATGGTGATACTAACTCAGCCTGTGGCGTCCATCACAGTTGTCAGTTCCTACCAGAGGGATGGCAGTCACTGCTGACCCACTCGTGGACAGGGAGTGTGTGAGGCAGATAACCCAATCTTCCTTTCACTTCAAACTCATGCAGCTTCTACTTCAGTCTAGTTTTGCACGATTTATATGGGAAACAATTGTTACATCGCATCTGTATCTCTCCAAGCTTAGGTGGGACCCCAGTGGCCTGAGCTGAAAAGCTCTTCAAAGACTTGGAAAAACTTGTACTGACAAATCAAAGGAACTGCATGCACCCCAGCCAAAACTGGGGAGAAGAGGGAGCTTTCTGGGCAGCTGAGTCACCACGTTACACAATGCAGGGATGTGCAATGATCAATAGCTGTGTTGGCGGAAGGGACTCCTCAGCAGGCTTTCTTGTCCCTCTTATTTCTCTGGGAATGAAGAACCTCACCTCGCGTATCTAACTGAATGCCCATGTTACACCTTTTGTGGAGGTGCTGGTGCTCGTTTGTGTGATGATGCTTCTTGAAACATCCTGAAAAATTGTGCCCATTTGAAATGACAGGGCGAAATGACTGGAAAAGCCTTATTAAAACCTCTCGCAAGAAGTAGGTCAGATAAGTGCAGAGGCTATTGTCAAATAGTCTACTCATCCCACTGCCACTAACAAGGATGAATAAAGCACTTGCACGGGCTGAGCAATGCCTCTTGGCACCAAGGCATGTGAACATAGGCATTGTATTCCTTTGCCACATCTAGTTTTAGCTAATTCAGAGGAGGCTGTGAAACACATTGCACCACATTGTTTGAAAGAACAGCATTTTCATTTGAATTGCAAGATCTGTTCTCATCCATGAATCCTGTCTGAATCATTGTGGAGCTGCTTTATAGTGACATAGCATATCTTTCTGATGCCATTACTGACCAAATCTATTGCAAAAAATTTAATATAGTCAAGACTATTCCCTGGCAGGTGTGGGACAGCCTGTATCCTTACTGCTCTGCTCTGTTAGCCTTCAAGGCAAGGTGGCTGCAAACTGCTCATGGGAATGGTCCTTGCCTCAGGATATCCTCCTAGCGATGCACAGAAATTGCTCAGGGCAACATTAGCTGGTCCATCCCCAAACCCAGAACAGATGATTGAGTCCAGTGCCCAGAAATAATCCCCAGAACTGTTTCATGTACAAGCACAGATGTGGCTGATGGAGCCTCCTGCTGTGAGTTATAATTGATGTGCATGCTAGTTTCAGGGGCAGAGCCTCTTGTACTCCAGACAGAGGCTGTGGGGACCTGAGCCATCACCAGAACTCTTTGAACTCCCCCCATATGGCAAAGGAGAAAACAGGATGGAACCAAAATGCGGTGCAATCAAAATGGCAGCTTCCTCCCAGGCAGGTAGATGATGGCATTTTGTCTGGGCTAAACCTGTTTGAGAGAAGAAGATCGGGCTGAACTACCTGATTGATACTTGCTGTGATTTGAGATGAAAATGAGGACAGTGGCTTAGCTGAGCCACTTTACGTATTTGCCCTCCTCTAAGATGGACTGGGAGAGTAGTCAGGGTCAAATCAGGAGCACCCTTCTCACTCAAGTTTCTATTAAGTCACTGGAGTCCCTGGGGAAGGGCAAGGTGGCAAAGTGAGGATCCTGAGCTTTGGTAGTAGTTCATCTCATGTTTCCCTCAATGCCAAGAATGACTGTGCTGCTGGCAGAACAGCAGCATCCTCTAATACTCACTGGAAACACTGATGAAAGGGAGAACGCAAATGCTAGAGCACACTGAGTAACACACTGGATGATCTGTTTCCTTCTTCCCTTGGATGAGACCACTTACCCTGCAGTGTGCTACAAAAGGTACAGGGTTTATAACAAAATCATTGGGAAAGCAAATGTAAGTTTGTACTGTGTAGAAGTAAACAGTTTATGTAATGCCATGAGATTTACACGGCTTGATGCTGTCAGGGATGAGCAGTCTCAAGGAAGTTAAGGGCTGTGAACACGATGACTGAAGAGCTGTGGACCACTTGGGGTCTTATTTGCACTCAGAGAAATGCTGTTCCACAGCCCATACCCCTGTCTGGTGCTTCCATGTGTGGGAAACTGAACAAGTTTTTTTCCTGGTGCCCCTCTGAGAAGAACCAATGAGTTTTGCAATGGGCTGGGCATAAATGAGGGGAACAGATCCTTCACATATTTTCACTCCTTTGTGGCAGGCAGGAATATCACTTACACTGTCACTTCAGTTTTGTTCCTAGAGCTGCTCTCCTCGAACAGGGCAGTTGCTCTATGTTGTATTTTAAAGGACAGCCCAGTTACTGGAGTGTAAAGTAATAAAGCAGGTTGTTGGCATCTAAAGAGAAAGTTAATGTCCTTGCCGCCTCTTCATCTGGTTCCCTCTTGGTACTCTCATTTACGAGTGGTTCCCTAAAATTTCATCGAGGTTGATGTCTTTCATCCAGTCATCATTACCAGGTTCTGTTTTCAGTAAAGAATCTATAAAATCTGAGTCACTGTTGAGCGCAGGTCCTATACTGTCACCTTGCTGGTTCAGAAAGTCAAACGCTAGGTCATTGCCATGGTCACTTCCTTGGTAAGCCCGGGAGGTTTGGTTGGTAGTTGTGAAACCGGTTGACGGCAGAGATGACGGCGGTGTCATACTTGTTCCCGGCTGATTCAAGGTAGGCACAGTCTGTCCTCTCAGCTGATTGGGTCTTATGCTGAGCCCTCGTAGTGTGCCAGCAGATTGTCCATTTAGAGTCTGGTGCATTTGGTTTAGAGGGGGCCTCATTTGGACTCCTGCCGCTAACTGGTTGGGAGGTGCCAATGCACGCTGAGGAAAATGCTGGCTGCCAACGTTGCGCTGCAAAGACTGGTTAGGATATGGAGTGCCGGTGGGGAAACGGACCCCTGCAGGTTTCAGTGCATCCTGCTGCTTCACTGCAGCCTGTTCTGGGGCCCAGTTCTGGGCATTGGCAGTAGCCGTGATCATCACATTGGCCGGCCGCTGAGCAGGGATACCTGTCGCTCCATGGGTCAGGCTTGGCCTTATTTGCGGAGAGCTGACCACTGACCCTGTCCCAAAAGCCACCCCGTTGTTCCCCTGTGTCATGGTTTGCTGCCGGGACACCATGGGGTTATTCTGACTGGGCAGAACTTGATTTTGGTTTCTGTGTGGCTGCATTTGGTTCATTCCTGGAGTCACATTGTATGTGCTTGGTTGGTTGCAAGGAAGGCTCCCGTAGCAGCCCATACTCCGAGCAGCAGGAACAGATGGCATTCGGGTTCCAGCAGGGGTGGACATGAGGCTGGAGCTCTGGGGCATGATGCTGTGAGTTGAAATTGGGTTGGATAAGGACATGTTGTTGGAGCTCATGCTCACAGCTGGTGAACCACCTGGAAAGGAGAAAAGGGAACTGTTACAACAAGCATGAGTATATCAATGTGTGGTGTCATTCAAATACCAACAGCTCAAAAATCCAGTTTTCTATGAGCAGAGTTTCTTGAAGAAGACATTTTGCTCTTAAGAGGACTTACATGAACTTGCTCAAGGCCTTGAAGATGCCTATCATCCAAAGGGTGGTCTGGTCTGTACTAAGCCACCTGTGGTCTTTCCATCCCTTCAGAGGAGAGCACATGACCCAAAACTGGTGCTCATTGTAAGAGAAATATTGGAGCAGGGAAGGACAGACAGAACCACTGGGCAGGAGAGAAGACTTTCCTGCCTTTCTTTACAGAAGCATTAGACACATCAGACAGGACAAAGCCTCTCTAAGTGATCAGAGATCAAAAACTTTTCTTCCTTACAGGGCATGGCTCATCATCCTGGTTCCCTCTAGAGACAATGGGGAGTGAGAGGCACTTTCATCAGGCTCCTTTTCCACCTTTCTTAGGCACCTACAGCAGCAGTATCCATCCTTTTTTGGGAATGTCTGTCCCAGGTGAGAGCAGGAGCCAAGACTGCATCTCACACATTTGCCGTTGTATGCTAGGACAGGAGCTCAGCCCAGTCTGTGACGTGCCTGTCCTCCCACGTGGTGGCTAAGCAGGCATGAGGGCATGACTCAGTGCTGCTGTGCCTGGTGAGCCCCACACATGCCCCTTCTAAACTCTCTTTCCAGCTGGGCTATGGCTATTTGCCCCTGCAGAAACAGACTTGCCCAAGAGGGAACCACACATGATGTGCCAGCGCTTGCTGCACCTGAACATCCCCTTTTGTGCATCAGAAAAGTACAGGTTATGAGTTGGCAGGAATTCATCATTCCTGGCTGATTCTGCCCAATGGAGGATTTTCCTGTACCTGACATCTGCCAGTGGATGACAAGAAGCAAGGATTTTCTTGCCTTCAGCTGCCAAACCTTGACACAAGCTCACTTCTTTGGCTACATAGCTTCTATTTTGAGGCCACAGTAGGTAATTTATACCATGAAGGCTGAGTGCTTATGCAATGCAGGACTGAATTAATCCCTGAGAGACTGCTTGAAAAAGACCAATCACTTTTTAAACACTGCCAGTGTAGATGGCACTGTGGAGAACCCTCTCTGCGCACAATCAGCAGCTCCATAGTGTAATTCCCTTTGCTACTGTTGCTTCCAGTACAAACCCTACAAGAAGCACAGCTCGAAAAAGTCAGGTTCAAGGCAAATGAAAGGAGATGTTTCTTCACACAATGTGTGGGTCAGCCGAGGAAATCTGTACCACACGGCACAGTACAAGCTAAATTCTCACACCTCTTTGGGTGGCCCCCAAAGTGTGAGAAAAGCTGTCAAATGAGCTTGCTACCAAGGTACCACTGCATTTTAGGAATTCTCTGAGCATTTCCCAGAGGAGGAACAAGGAGATTTGCTATTCATAGGGTGCAACTAATAGCAGTTGTTGGGCATGAGACACTACCTTGGTTTGATCCTTCATACATATGGCAAATGTATGGAATGATGGAATTTGACTGACTTCGACTTCATCGCCAAATCTTATTATATATTGATCTGTGTGAATAATTTTATTAGTTGGTACATCGTAATTTCTTCCTACTACACAGGTGCTTCAAGACTGTGTCATGCTTGCTGCATTCTCCAAACACTTCAGTCTTAGTGTGTAGCATGTTTTCCAGTCCTTTGGTCCTTAGGAGCTCCTGTCAGAACTTGACAGTTTTTGACATTCGATTTCAGAGCTGTATATCACAGATGGTCACAGTAATAACTTTTGCACATCTCCAATGTGGATGTAAAGTAAGCTCTATTTTTCCAGTTCAGCATCATCTTGGACAATGTTTACCTATCTGGTTTCAATCACACAGCCTGCTCACAGTGATATCTTGAGACCTGTCAGCCATTTCCTTTTGAGCTATGTTAATTTGGTGTCAGTCAGGTTTCTTAACTAAAATAGGCAATAAGAAGTCAGGTACTTTAACGGACATAATCTGAACAACTATTGCCTTTAAATTGTGGTTTCATTGAAAGAGATACCATGCAAGTTTGAAAAGATTCCTCTAACATCAGCCCATGTTGCTTGAAATTAATTACATCTTCCCCTTCCTAAATTCTTTATTATTTGTGCTGTATCTGCTCCCCAGCAATTTTGCTGAGCTCTGCATTAGGCTACTAAGGCTGCAGTTACCTACTTAGTCTTTTAATTTTTGTCATGGCATTAGCAGTCTTCCTTGGTGTTTCAAGACTAAATAAAATGTGACACTAAGAATTTGGAGAACCTCTCAGCCATCTTTTTTTAAACTCTTTAAGACAAATCATGGGCATACATATTTAAAAAGTCTATGTTTAGGAACAGCTGTTTAATATACTGTTCCTGTTGAAATTTCATCACAATGATGTTCAGCTCCCACAGACTGGAACCAAAGAAAAAATTACATATTTCTGCCTTTTCTGCATTATTTTTATACGTATGCTATTTCCATTTAGTAATGAATGCAAAGGATTAATTCATTTCCTTAAGCACTTAAAAAATAACTCTTTCCAAATCAGTATTAACACTGAACATGACTCCATAACCAGAGTGTTTTTACCAAATCAGTATAAACATAGATACCTAAATTAAGAAGCTCCCCCTATCCTGAAGGCAGCCTGTCAGGCTCTAAGTCAAAGACACTTGGCTGTAGAGGATCTAATTATCCTAAGAATTGTGAGTTCCTAACTTAAGCACCTAAATTCAGTCCTTGAGCTGGGCAGGCCCTGGGACAGGGTATGCTATGGGGAGTTCACCTGGTTTTAGCCCAACAGGGACAATCACATTCCCACAATCAGTGCTCAGCTGACAACTATATGATTAGCCCCATTGTTGGCTTTGCTGGTGGGTTGTGCATTTTTGGAACTACTGTAACATCTCCTATGAAGACAGGCCAAGAGAGCTGGGGTTTTTAAGTTGGGAGAAGGGAAGGCTCTGAGATGATTTAGTACTTTCCAGTACCTGAAGGAGGCTACAAGAGACAGAGGGAGGGACTTTTTACAAGGATGTGCAGTGACAGGACAAGGGGGAATGACTTTAAATTGACAGAGGATAGGTTTAGATTAGACACAGGGAAGAAATTTACTCGAGGGTGGTGAAACACTGGACCAGTGAAAGAGTTGCGGATGTCCCATCCCTGAAAGTATTCAAGACCAGGTTGGCTGGGGCTCTGACTAACCTGGTCTCGTGACAGGTGTCCCTGCCCGTGGCAGAAGGTTTGGAACTAGATGATCTTTAAGGTCCCTTCCAACTCAAACCTTACTGTGATTCTGTAATCTTTTTGCAGGGGTGATAGGGATGGGGCCCTGATGTTTTGCTCCCTTGAGCCCATATTAAAGAGGAGGAATGGTACAGAATGCAGTGGCATTTCAAAAGATCTGGATCAGCAAGCTGGGGAGAGATGGTTCTCTCCCTCCAGCTGAACTACAAGTTTGTAGAGTCACTTAATTGCTACTGGGATGAAGTCCCTGCTGGGGTGACCCTGCCTGCTGTTGAGCAGACTCCAGGGCTACCATCACACTGCTCCTGCAAATGCTACACTTTTTAAAGAACTCAAGTGTTTTGGAAGGGGTTGTACTTGTCGCCAAAAGACGAAGCTTCCTCTTTCTTTGTTTTGCTATTTTTATGCTTTTATTTTTAACACAAGTATTTTCCATTCTTATTTTTTCCAGCTGGGAAGAAATGCCTTCCCCAGAAGCACTGTGTACAGCAGCTGGGCACCCCAGGCTACAGCAGTTTGGAGGAGTTTTCCTACCCGATTCACCTGCTCTTTTCTTGGGGATTTCTTGCCATGGCATGGCACTGTGGGGAAAAGCATAGAGAAATAAAATACCTAACCAAGTTTCTCCAGCCTGTGCGATTTTATTTAGCTTTTTGTTTCTTCTCCCCTGATCTGAGCAAAGCTATTCCCAGAAAAAAGAAACAGTTTCCCTACTGTTACTCCCTTATGCAAGAGTTTCCTAATCTCTCCATCTGGTAGCTTTGCTGGAAGCTCCCAGAACAGCCCTTTCTCCAAGGCTCGCCTGAAAGGCTGCTGTCCTCCTGGGGTTCACTCCGCAGGGACTTGAGATTTGAATGAACAAATGTTGCCATTCCCAACATGTTTCAAACCAAGGAGATGGGACTTCAAATACCACAAGACTGGCAAAGAGTCCATCATATTAACAACAACAAGAGCCACCCATAACAGTGGTGATCTACTCACTTTGGAGCCTTTCACACATATGGCTGCACTCACTTCCATTTTCTCTCTCAGGCTAGAAATGGGTTGTTTTTAAGTAAAAGCCAAGAGTCTCAGTTAATAATTTGATTCCAGGAACAAACCTTTAAACAGCACACCAAATCACAAGATTTCCCAGCAAAATGCTGGGGTTGCCAAAGCATTTGTTTTGGGAGTACAGGAGGTACCAAGCCAGTGAGTAGGGCCCTCACCATGGGCTATTACACTGGGATGCTTGAGCCAGTTCACTGGAGAAGATTAACACCCAGGTCCATTAGAAAGCAGCAGTTTCCAGCTGCGGTTTCCAGGCTGCAGCAAGCTTATCACTACTAGAACTTGTAAGCAGAGCAAAGGAGTGCATGAATGCTGCTTGAGCAGCCCAACCTGGTCCGTCCCCACAGAGCTGGGCTGGGAGTCCCACACAGCCAGCAGATTGGGCAGAGGGGTGGTATATGAGTAGGGTGCACTTAAGAGTTCATTAAAATCATAATAGAAGCTGAAAAACCTTTGCTACAAAGGACAGGTAAGAAGGAAAGACTCAGATAACTGGCTGAATCTGCAGAGCCAACAGTTGTAGAAAAACAAACCAAAAAAACCCCTCTTCTTTTTTCTTAGCATGTTGCGTACAAAAATATACTAGAAGGCAAAGGATCCTTTTTATACTTACATGCACAGACACTTTTGCAGTATAAGAAACATGCTTTGGTCCCATCTGTTGCATTTCCCCCACCTCCTCTCTCCTCAGCATTTTTTCCTTACTCTGCCTTTGCTCTCTGAGTGGCCTTCAGCCAATCAGCAAGGTAAGCAGTACGAAAAGCCAAACAAGCAATCCTGTGCTTCAAAAACTGGACTCTCCAAGGAGGTCAGGGCACAAGAGCTGAGGCAAGGGACTAGTCCTGAAGTGTTGGGTATTTCCTGTCCTGGCCAGTTCTGGCAGAAAGCAAGGGTTTTTACTCTACTGTTTGACTGGTCTGTTGAAATGCTGCTTGTAGAGCAGCACTAAGGTCATGACTACAGCCTATTAAACAGACCAAAAGTACCACCCATGATGGTGCCATGTGGGGTACTTAAAAATCTGTATGAGGGTCCTCATACTGTACATGAACTGCCATTTGAAGGGAGGGATGATTCTCATCTCAGTCTCTGAACCAAGATGCACCACATATACGAGAGAAGCATCTGAACACAGTGAGGTTGCATAGTCAAGAGGACATCTCTGCATCAAGTATTTGGGTGCACATCTGCCCCAGATGGTGCTGATGGGAGGGGTACCAACCCTTCCTTCCCCATGTCTGAAGAGAGGTGGTATCAGCCTGGATGAAGCACCAGATCATGCACCAGCCCTTCTCAGTGGTGCAGGACAATGAGGTAAAATAGCACAGCCCCCATCTGCTGCCTCTGTGGTGATGGAAACAGATATCCAGAATACCATGCCCCAGTCATCCCATGCATGCACGGCTCTTACAGGTGGTCTTCCAGCTCAAAGGAAGGAAGAAAGGAAAGAGTTGCATTGAGCCCATGGCTACTTACCAGGATATTGGTTTGCCTGTTGCATGTTGACCACATTCCTTCTTTGGTCTTTATAATCTGGTGGTGGTCTTGTTAAGTGTCTGTTCAGCTGGTCTTGTGGAGCTATTTTCTCCTAGAGGATTAGAGTAGAAGTACATTAATTTGCTTTTCTTTGTGCTTTCCTGCCTCTGTGTTCTGCCAATCTCTTTCTTTTCTCAGTATGTACAAAACTGAAGTGTTTCTTCCTTTCACCCTGTCTGGTGCACAGGAGAGTCACTTGCGAAGCTGTGCCATCACCTACTGAAGTCTGTATGGAAATCTTTTTGCTGGTTGCATTGTGTTTGAGACTGGTTTACCTTTCCTCTCAGTCTCTGGGAACAATAGCCATGTCTGCACTGCAGTACAAAGTGTATTCCAATTTCAGCTTGTCATCTCCGTCTGCAGCCATGCTCATCCCTCCCCTCACTCCGTCTTCCTACACTGGAGAGGCGACCACAAAACCCAGCAAAATCCTTGCTTTTTGCTCCCCCCAGCTCTCCTCAGTAGGGATACCAGCAGGACACTTGGTTTAGCAAGGATGGTGCTGGGCTGGCTGTTTTCATGCCTCTCAACATCGCCCTGTGCTTCCCTGTACATATGCAAGGTGCTGTCTTTCCTCTTACATTGGGAATACAAGAACTGGGGCAAGGACAGCGGGGAAGGATTGCAGAAAAAACTATTAATTGGGGAATTTTATTTTTTATTTATTTTGAGCTTGCAGGGTACATGTCTGTGGTGAGAGGAAAGGAAAAATCCAAGTCCTTGAACTGAAATCTGACTAACTGTCCTGTGCTCATAAAGATCTGGAAAGAGCAGGCACCAGAGTCAATGATCAGCATCAGTGTGATTTGATGCCTCCAGAGTGCTCCTGCTCACTCATGAGACATGGCTCCTTGGGATATGTGCCCCCATGGCAGGAAATTGTGACTTTGGTGCACATGTGCCTTTACCAGACAGCTGCTGGGACAGCATCACACCTCTTCTGCAATGCGCACAGGTTTTGTGCTCAGGTGTCAGAATGGCAAACCAGCTTGTCAGTTTGAAAGAGTCAGGCCCTGACTGATGATGCAAGTCCATCAGAGTAATTTGGGGATAATCTGCCTGAAAACAGCATGCATATGGGCCTTCTAGTGAAAAATCTGTATTTTCTTCCCCCAGGAGCACTTAAAAACACTGGCAGAAGAGCCTTTCCTGTGTTATTTAGGCATTTCCACAATTCATGATGGGAGTGAGGGGTCTGATTAAGATTTGTAAGGTTTGTTTTTATATCCTGCTCAACCTGAATCCTTGTGAAGAAGACAGACTCCCAGGAAATCCCTGCAATTCATGTAAAAACCGTAGGCAAGCTTTATGTATATTTCTATGTACA
>VYZR01017950.1:10129-42367 GCA_013400675.1 Oxylabes madagascariensis | reverse complement strand
TTTCTGTCTCCATTTCCACACACAGGTACACACGCTCACTCCCGATTTTAGAAAATGGTTTTATATCCCTGGATTAAGGATTTCATATCCATGGATTACGGGTCTAAAATTATCTCACTGCCTTCCTATTCAGCTCGGCTTTGTTTAATTAAGACTATGATTAAGTGAGAGAGGGAATATGAATTTGGTGCTGGCTCAAGGCTTCTTCAGACAATGATAAAGTCTGCCTTTAAAAATACCCACTTTGTTCACAGTCTATGGTAAATACAATTGCAACAGGCTATTTAATACAAAATGGTTTTTGAAGTACTATTAGCACAACATAAAAGTTTTAGCCATGCAATAGATTCCCTCTAATCCTATTTTATTTTTTCTAAACATTATACGCTATTTCTGTGGAACATTTATTACACAATAAATACAGAATATTTCACTGCAGCAATATTTCCCTACTGGCATTTATATTATGCAGTATCAAACACTATAATCAATATAAATAAATTTTGCTATATTATGTAAGAAAAACATTTGTTTAAAGGAACTTTTAAAATATTTTTTCTCTTTTTCCCAATAAAACTAATACCCTACTTCCTTTCTCAAATCCATTTTAAACATCCAGCAGATTCCAACAGTTACAAGTTAAACATTTGAAAATGACAGAATTCACCATCGCTCTAAACTTAAGAATATAAAAACCACATGTCGACATCTAAATAAAAACTGTCAAATGTTGAACCTTTTGCCAAAGTGGTTCTAGCAGTTATAGAAAATCAAAGTTTATAGAAAAGNACATTTGAAAATGACAGAATTCACCATCGCTCTAAACTTAAGAATATAAAAACCACATGTCGACATCTAAATAAAAACTGTCAAATGTTGAACCTTTTGCCAAAGTGGTTCTAGCAGTTATAGAAAATCAAAGTTTATAGAAAAGGGTAGAGCTCGCTTTGGGGAAAAGAAAAAAAAAAAAAGGAAGTTCTGCAGCTCATATTAAGTCACTTTATTCGCCTCCCAATTTGAAATTTTAGGGAAAGGCTCAGCTGGCTGATTGCATGTGACGAAGCAGCTACCCGAATTCCAATGAGCTCCGAGCTGAAGTTCCAGAGTATTTTAGCCAGAAAATTCCCTGGCCAGGAGAGCTTTGTGTGCCTCCCCGGCAGTCTGCAGTAGTGCCCAGGCTGTACCTGAGCTGACATCCCTGATGGGAGCTGACTGTTCCAGCACTGCCTGTGCTCCCAGCACACACCGATCCATGGAATCCAGGTAGAGCTGCAGCACGGCCAAGCAAATTGCACCACTGTTTGCTTAATGATGCAATGAAAATCAAAGGAAAACTGGCAAATCCAGATGTGTTATGCTGGGAAATGATTTTCTAGTATGGCTGAAAGTACCTCAATTTTTATTTAGGGATTGCATTGGTGAACACAACTGCTCCCCAGGAGCAATCAGCAAACCTGCCTGGCCACTTCTGTGGACTTTTTAAGTGGCAGAGCCTGTTGTGCTGGGTCTCCATTTTTTGCTTTTCCAGAGGTAGAAAATCATCTGCAGGGAATATCAATAGAAAAAGCTGGCAAAGTTCAAGTATCCTTTGAAACACAGCTACCACCTCTCTGCCATTGGAGCCCCTGGCCTTCCTTTTTACAGTAAGGAGGAGAAAAGAGGCTGAAATGCACAGGTAGGTGATGGATTTGAATGCTCTGCTTTCAGGACTAGATTTCTTCATGCTAATGTGCGTTTTCCCATCTTGCAAGCTGGCTCGGACTCGAGCGCACAACGAGTAACAGCAGGCAGCGCCAAGCATTTCCCTTCCAACCACCATCCTGTGACAGCAGCACTCAACATTTGCACTGGAATTCAGTATTACAGCAAGAATGGAAAAAACCTCGTCAGGGAACAAATTAGCCTAACTGGAGAAATGTCCCTGAGCCATTCACCGCACCGAAACAACACAACTTTCCCTCTGATCCTCTGCATACCCGGTCCTCCCACAAAATCTTGTTTGAAAATCAGCCCAAGTGGGACACTGAAGTTCTGATGCTGACGTTTTTCCCTTGAATTGCTTAGCAAACTAGGTGCTTTTCAGAAACTGGTGGAGCAGAGATGAAATCAATCACCAAGGCAAATAATTTTTAGTGAGAGAAGTAATTAAAATTGTGAATGTACCTAACTGCATATGTGCACTTCTGTATTTATGTTCCTTTTTGTAGCATCTAAAAATTACACCCACCACATGTATCTTAAAATTAAATGCTGCATTATTTTTCCAAAAGAAACCATAATGGTCTTTTGTAAATAATTTTATCTACTGTTCAGCATTTTACAGTCTTGCTATGTTATACTACAGCATTTATTGTTTTACAAGTGTTAGTGTTCTCTGGTGAGAAATGCTGTAAAAAACATAGAAACTGAAATATTTTTTTTCATCTCCTGGATTTATAATAAACAGGGGACTCAACAGACAGTTCCTCAAGCTGGAAGCCATTTGGTTTGTGTCAGGGGAAAGGCTGGGTAATCAGGACAGCCTGCTGCTCTGTACTGGCTAAACTAAAGGAAACATACACAAAGTTCCCTCTATATATGGGATTTTACAGCTAAGGCAGCTTAGCAGATTTCCCAGTGCTCCCCCAAACCTCCCAGCAGAGCCTTTAGGGATCCTGTCCCAGGAGAACAAGGGCAACGTGCCTGGAAAACGCAACTCTCAGCTCTGGGCATTTGCTCCCAAAGCCTGCAAATTGTTTGGAAGTTGGTCTGGCTCTGCCATGGGATTTGCCAGGACTCTGTGACATCCCCCCCTTGCCCAGGATGGCCCAGGTTGAACAGTTCAGGGCACTGAAACGAGCTCCTGGCACAAAATCCCACTCCCAGTTTGATGGAGGTATAAGGCAGTCGGTCTCAGCTCAGTGTCAGCTAAATCACTTTTTACTTTTTCATGCACTTGTAGAGTACTTCAGTCCTAGATTTTTCTCTCCTTTAAAAAGCAACAGACACTTAAATTTATGAACTGCGGTTCCTTTCCCTGGTATTTTTGGCATTTCTGTATGCTGTACACAGTCTTCCTACTGTTATTTCATCTTTTATTTTCTCATTTCCTCTGGGGTTTTAGGGATTTTTTTTCTTTCCCTTGCATTGTGAAGCCACCTACAGGGTCCTAATATTGCTTCACCTGTTGGGCATTTTCTGCCCCTAAGGTGATGGTGGTTTAAGCTGTACATCAGGAGCAAATGTGGCTCTCTGAATTGTTCATAGACTCTAAAAAATGCCTTTAGTAGGAGCATGAGTTTTGTTATTGGCCCTTTTAAGGTTCGTTGTGCCAGTCACAGTGAACAAAACCCAAAAACCTCACAGCCTATATCTGGGGTGAAGGATACCTGGACATCCGGCTTGGGGACACTCATTAACAACCAAAAAAGCACATTTTAATTTTGGAAGGCTTTTTTCTCCGTACTGGATCTTGTAATGAGTGCATTTGGTGAGACATCTGCCTTGCCTGGGGACAAGGAACAGCAGACCAGGGGCCAGGGGAAGGCTCGTTCCCAAACCCAGAGCCCAGCACACCAGGACAAGAAAATGAGGGACAGGGATTTGGGTAGAGAGCCTGAGGCACAGCCCCAAGCTAGGATTCATTTTTAATCTGGGCCTTTGAAAATCCTTCCTAGTCACTATGCTGCCACAGGGGGATACATCCCCCCTCTCTCAGCAGCACATATTTTCCAACATTTCATCAACTTCTTTCTGAAATAGAAACTGTCATTTTTTATATGATTTCTCCCAGTATTGTTAATGAATTACCAACACTGATGTGGTATTTTACCAGTTATGGTGCTCATTACTAAAAATTTCAGCTCTCATTTTCAACTGCCTGCTTATGTTTATTTAATTAAAAATATGATTGATTTCAGGGCAATACTTGTTAAATGTTATTCTCCAATTCACTTTTAGATATTTTTCTAATGAAAACCACACTACATTCATGGTGTGCACTACAGCCTTTGCTTATCCCATACAACATACTACATTTACTCCATGTTCATTGTATTTAATCTTCATGTGGTCCCTACCTGAAGCAGATGTGGCATTTTGGAAGGTTAACAACTTGTAATGTAAGTCTCCTTCTCTACAGCAGCAGATTTGTGGGGGTTTTAGTGAGAAATGGGTAACACTGCAGAGATTGCTTTTCCACATACAATCATTATCAATATAGACAGTAACTATTAACATAATTAATCACTTCAGATTACTTCGTCACATCTTTAAACAACCACATAAAAATAACAGGTAAAGGTCATTCATTATTCAAAATACCAAAAATAGCAAATTTTGAATGCTCATCTGAGAAGAGACAAGATTGGCATTGGGGGTAATACAAGAGGCAATTAAAGGTAATGCAAGAGAGATGGAGGAAAAAAGGATTACAGTTATGTGTAAGGAAGCCAGGAATTGGTATGTGGGAGTTTATGATGTCTAGCTAACAGCTTTCTTTAATGAATATATTATTAGACAACATTTAAACACAACTTAATAATAGCTGTATGTCAGAAATTATCCTAAAATCAATTGCTTCAGATCTAGCATGTTAATATTGATTTAAGGCCAAAACAGTGATGCAAGAAGGTTCCCAGCGAAGTTGTGGAAAAATAAACATTATTTATGTAAAATATCTTCAGATATTTTAGTGCTATGATACTCCTGTAAGTTTCTCCTCACTGGAGAGTCTTTGAAACAGTCAGAAATACAATATGACAGCACAGAAATGCTACTGTCAGACCGTGCTCCTTCAAGCAGAAAGCAAAAGAACAAAGACACCTTGAAAAAGGTGACAGATGCATTCGATACTTGTGTCTGTTTTCACACTGCTTCTCAAACTACCTCAGCAATAATCACTAGACTAAGTAAAGCCTTACAAGTGCTAGGACAGGAAGGAATGGAAACCAAAAGGAAAGGGAAGACAGTTTATGTCCTGCAGGCAGAGTTAAATCCTGGCAGATTAAATTGGAGTGAAAACATCTTGTCAATTAATTAGTGCCTTTATTATCTTAACTGACGCTCTGCAGGCCCTGAAGGTTCGTAGCTTTTAAACACCAAAACTGAAAAGTGAAGCTCCTCCCTGAAAACCCACTGGGCAAATTCAGAGGAGAAAACGTGATCTGAGATAAAGCTGCAGAGGCTGCTGAGCTGATTGATTGGGAAAGGAAAGGACAGCTCAGGATGTGGAGGGGCTGGAAGGAGTGGGATGTGCCAGAGGAGTCCCAGCGAGGAGCTGCTCATCACAGGCAGGGGAAGCTCAAAGCAGCCATGCTGGCAGGAAGGAGGGTGGGAAAGTAAATTGGAGCAACTGGAGGGAGCCAGAACAAGCAGAAAGGCAGGATCTGAACATGACTTGTCCAAAACCTGGAGGTAACAAAATTAACACTGAGCCATACTGTACATGATTGGAAGTACAAGAGCCAGTGGAGCAGCAAGAAAGATACTCCTGCAAAGTGGGCATCCAGAATGACCCATCCCTGCTTTCCAGCCAGCCTGCAGCACAGGGCTCTGAGCTAAGACTAGGGATTGGAGACTTTAAAGCTTCTTTAAACATAAGCTCAGTTTTTTTACGTTTATTCAGAATGTGCACAAAATGAACCCAACTCCATTACCCTCCAGAAAAGAAAAGGCAGGGTCTGTGGGCAGCTTTTCAGAATACGACACTCTCCTCCTATGTTTGTGTTGAACTAATTCCCAGTTTGGTGCTGGGGAAATTGAGCTGCTGGAAAGACAACCTTTCTTATAAGAAATACAACCAAAATCTCGACCATTTATTTTTCAGCAATTACATCATGGTACTTTAAAAGAAAGAAAGACGAATTTTAATCTTGAGGTCTTGGCCAGCTTGTGTTCTTCCTCACCAGAAATTTCAACAGAAGCGATTCCTCATGGGCTGCTGTATGTGTCAGGAGGGGAGAGCAGCCAGATCCTGGCTGGCAGGGATGCTCCCCTCTCCACGGCTGACGGCAATTTGCCCCATGCTCAGCAGTTCTGGGCCCCTAAAATGAAATGAATCAGCTGCAAAAGTGGTTTAATAAACTGGATGAACCAGGCTTTGGGTTGCACAGACACCAGCTGCTCCAGCAGAGTCACCAAGTGATGACAATGCTGATAACAGGCTGAGAACTGAATGGGATGCGAGAAAAAGAGAAGTGTCTGAGAGCCAAAGAGAAAATGTGGGTTCTTTGCTGGCACTGGTGCTCCCTGGGATAAGTACTCTGGATGTAGCATTTGTGTTTGGAGCCAAGGAAAATCAGGAACACAATCATAAGCTGCCCCAAATGGCTGCAATGCTGTGAGAAGCTTGGGGGGAAAGGTGGGAAAAGAGAGAGAGAAGCCTCACCAAGGGAAAAGCTGAAAGGGTGAATCCTAAATATAGGGAAATGCAGTATCAGTTCTCTGACCAAGGCTGGCAACAGGTTACTGTGTGCATGCTGCCACAAGGAGCAAAAGAATCTGATTTGCATTAAAAATAAACTGATGAACAACCCTAAGGAAGCCTTAGCTCTTTCTTCCTGGNAGATGGTGATAGGATACAGACTTTGGGCAGATCTTACATTGCAACCTAGGACACTTCCCAAAGCAGACTCCACAGAACTACATGCAGAACAAAACCCAAAGTGATATCCAGGCTGGCAAAGAGCTGCCCCGGCTCTCAGTATCCTGCTCAGATTTCTGTCTGTTTCCAGTTCCTTTCTTCAGTCTTCTGCTGGCTTTGTTCATTTTGCCAATATAATTTTTTAGAGCAAAAGGATGGTGCTGTTGCAGCTATGGCTTAACTGAATCTTAGATTTGCTCTCAGTGCACACTACTATAACACAAATAATATGATTTATGAGATCTATGATAATGATATGCAAATGTCTTATGGATGATCCATTCCTGGCCACAGATGAGGTGTAAATCTCCATTTTCAGGCTTCCAGATTTCTTCACAGCATCTGGTAACACTGAGTGATGCAATTGTCTCGCCTTCAATATCCCAGAGGGACAATCTCTAGGAAGCCCACAACCAACTCCACTTTTTATTGTCTGAAAAGGGATTTGTTTTCTGTTTTGTGGTGTTTTTACTGTACCTAATGGAGAGCTGGGCACATAAGTAGGATGTGCATAAAGGTTGGGCTGCACAATGATATAAAAAAGTCAGAAGCTCAAAGAAGCTTCAGTACATTCAATATCTGAGCCTGGGCTCAGATAGCGTCTGGTACAGTTGTTACACAAGCAGACAGCCAAGTGTAAACGTTAAGCTGTGAAGTGTCTCACTACTTGCCAGGTCTTCCCACTATGCACAAGTTTGCATTACAGAACATTTAATTACAGTGTTTTGACTAGAACCAGCTTTTCCCTTTCAGCCAAGCAGAAAAGTAACAGAGTAATTAAAAAAGTAATGAAAACTCAGTAAAAATTCCTTAAACCAAGGACCCACGTTCAGTTGTGATTTCAAAGAGCATTTGTCAAGGAAGACTCCTGCTATCTGTCATTTAGCAGGCTGTTAAAATTTTTCAAAAATGAAATAAAAGCTGATCCAAGTTATGAGGTTTATTCTTTTGTCTGAATTTTTAATTATCTTTTCCATATGGAACACAAGTAGAAAGCACAAAACACAGTCAAAGTAGCAACTTAGAGAACTTCATCCTGTGGCTCACAAAGTTATTTTATGCAAAAAGCAGATTAAATGCTGGCCTCAGTGGAAGAATTTGCACAGCCAGGACATGTAGGTGGCAGAATTCAGGCCCAAAGCTTTGGAATATTGATTACACTTACAGGTAGCTGCTTTGCAGGAAAATCTTCCTAGGAAATATGGCTGATATTTCAGTATTCCAGACTCTGCATTGAAAAGCAGTGAAGAAAGCCTCCTTTCATGGCATCCAGAGGTGCTGAAAAGATGATGGGAATTTAAACCATCAACACAAAATGTATCCAGCCTTATGCAGATAGTCATGTGAATTTACTTCCGCTGTCAAAAGTTTGTTTTTAAAATAAGCCTTGACTTAGGATAGCATGTAAAATAACATTTTAGACTGTAACTTTTAGGCAGTAATCAAAGTCCTATTTCTCATTTGCAGTCAGTCATAGTACTTCAAAACATTAATTTAGTTCAGTGTTTCTTTCTTTATGGGAATTTATAAAATATTATATAGGAGAAACACAACAATCAGGCTCAGCCCAGAATACAAAGGGCTTTTAGGTCCCCTAATGAGTTGTGTAAGAGCAGTGTACTGCAAAAAGGCCTGCATGTCATACATCTCTCCCTCATTGTAAAACACTGTTCTTAACTTTTACTGCAGCCAAAACAACTTCATCTTTTTAATTAAAAAGAAAGGTATCCAATTTCATGATGCTTGTGCAGGACAAATATATTCTGAGTTCTTGAAATCACACTGCAACACCAGTGAAATGAAAGAATCAGGAGTGCAAGAGTATGGAAAGGACAGCATGAGCGAAGCCACTCTCTGGTGGTCACTGGTGCCAACTGATGCTTGCTCACACGTTACAAAGTCTCAACAAAAAATATTATGTAAAAAATACAAATCTCACCTTTTCTGGAAGAGTAAGCACCATTCCATTCCCTTCCTCCCAGAAGTCCTGGAGGAGAGTGCTGTGTCCACAGCCCCTGCCTGCCTTTCCCTGCCAGTGCTGAGCATCACTGGAGATGTGGAGCGGACTTTGGCCTTCAGGCACTATTAGAGCACAAAAACAGCGCAAAAAGGTGCTTTACTCTCACAACACAGCAGAGCTGCCAGCTTCAGGTAACAAAGTATTACAGAAATTTTGACACAAAGGTCCAGGTTTTACCTCCAATTGGCCGACTCCATTCCAGGTTCTGGGAGAAAACCAGGCTGGGTTTTCCCTTCAACTGGCTGACTCCATTCCGGACTCTGGGGAAATCTGGTCCAGGTTTTTGCTCCAACCAACTCTGATCCGGACTCTGGCTGGAATCTGGTCTGGGTTTTCACTCCGTCCAACTCCAATCCAGACTCCAGCCAGAATCCAGTCCAGGTTTTCTCTTCAACTGACTCCATTTCAGTCTCCAACCATAGTCTGTCCAGGTTTTCACTCCAACTGACTCCAATTCAGACTCTGGCTGGAATCCAGCCAGGGTTTTTCCTCCAACCGACTCCAATCCAGAGTCCAGCCAGAATCTGGTGTGGGTTTTCCCTCCAACCAGCCAGCTCCATTCCGGGCTCTGGCCAAAATTCGGTCTGGGTTTTCACTCCAACCACCCAACTCCATTCCAGCCTCTGTCCACAATCTGGTTCGGGTTTTCCCTCCAACTGACTCCATTCCAGACTCCTTTACTTGGTGTAAAACACTTTATGATAAAGATGTCTCAGGTATCTGGGACACAGGACACGGAAGTGGCATAAAAGAAACAGGATGTGTTTAGGACTGTAAGACTCCAATTCTAGTAACCACCAAATAAAGAATAATTTCAGGGTTTGGGTTTGCATGTGTTCTTAGCAAATGTGAGTTTCTGCCAATTTTGTTGTGATTTGTTCTGTTTTGACTTTCTTAAGAGATCACTCTCAAGATTAAGCAGGTCAATCTGAAGACACCAACACACTATTCTAAGAAAATACTATTTCAGTCACTGCAGTGTAAGCCTTTTCTAGCAGGGCTGGCTTCAAATACTGCATACTTGTATCAGGCAAAATCCCACCATTAAGAGGTTTAGTCCAACTATGATTGTCAAAAGCTGTCAATCACAATGGCTGTTTCTCCACCATTCAGAGAATTAACAATGAATATACTTTCTGACATGCTAAATGAGATTCTGAGACACTTTACAAGACTTGGCTCAAAAGTGCTACCTCAAGAAATACAGAATGCCAGCAATGTTGACACTGTATGACAAATTATATGTTCCTTAATATATATTGCGCCAGTCCATTCAGTTTTATAATTGGCACTGACTATAGCTGAAATCTGATCCAAAGCATACAGAATTAACTGGCATTTGTTTTGTCCCTCAGCATTTTCTAGGCTACAGATCTTGGTAAATATTTACTTAACAGGGTGGCATACTAATTTTTCCCGTAAAATATACATGTCCCTATTAATGATATAATTAATTCTTTTTCTGTCAGATGATGGGCTAGCTGTGTACAGCCAGCACAGACTGCAAGTGATGCCTATAGAGTACAAGCAAAGACAAACCTATATAATAAAGATTTTTGTACCCTTTGACTTCTGCCCGCTTCATTAAAAACACTGAAATTACAGAGATTAATAGCCAGCCCATATCAGCCCAGCAGAAAGATTTTCAAGGAGCCACTGTTCCAGGGAGAAGCACTGTCAGCATTAAGTCCAGGGTCACACCAATTAAACTCTTATTCAGTGCCCTGTTCTCATGCCCTGGATATTGGTATGTAATAGCTCTTGTGGGCCTCTCCCTGTTATTTTATCCAATTCCTACTGAAATAATTTTATCTTTTGCCACCCAACAGCATGTACCCTGGGGTCTCTCGACTTTTTGCAACTGAGTTTGTTTTGCATCTGCTGGCTCCTTGATGATTAGGGTTCTGTAAACCTCTGTTACATCCATCCCCGCATCTCTGAGGGCTCAAGTCCTGACCAGCTCAATCCCTCCTAGCATGGAAACACCCTCATTACATTGCCTGCCTCTCCAGGTCCCTATGCTTCGGGAAGAGTGGCAAGGATGGGCAACAAAGTGCTGAAAATTCCCATGGATGTTGGGGGGATCTGAAGTCAGGACACCACCTCCTCACCCCACCCCCATTCCCTTCCCCTAAACCAATCCACATCTGGACACAAATGACTCACTAATCCTATTAGAAAACAGCATTTCGGACCTGTGCTGTAGTCCAAGCTCCATCTGCATTCACAGCAATGTAATTCAGGTCTGACACAGATTTAGAATAGATAAAACAGTGATGTAATGCTAATATGAGCTAAGAATTATATCCTCATATGTATATATCCACAAATAAATACATAAAATATATACATTTCTAGGAGAACGCTCCTCCCATAGCCTCTCGGTAGCAAAATCAAAGCATGTGGTTCGCACTTTTCTGGAACATTAAAACACTATTTCCTTCTTAACAGAAGAAATTCAGACTAGGGTTGGCTTTATTTTCCCTAGAGCTGCTCAGAGTCATTGTGGAAATTTTCAGAAGTCTTGGAAGTGCAGAGCTCTCCCTGGCACACCAACCAGGATCAGTGCTCACAGGTTTGCATTTGGACATTACTTTTAGAACCATTTCCAAGGATTTTTTAACTGGGCCTGAGGATGTGCCAAACAAGTGAAACTTATTATAGACTCAAGCTCCTAGCATGAGAATTATTTGAAAGGGAGAAAATCTGCACTGCTTTTAATTTACAAAGAACAGAAACAGCCCCAATTTTGACTGCAGACATTTTCAGGAATTAGAATTATATATATAACTATTTATATAACCATATATAACTATATATATATATATAACCTCTAAATGATGTTGGTCTTGTCAATGCAAATGTTTCTTCTTAAACATCATTTTCTAAGCCAATGTGTGCTTATTTCCTCAACTCTTTCCCATGCAGTTATTTATCAGTTCACACTTTTTGTTGGTGCCCAATGCAGTAACATTTTGGACAGCAGCACAGAGTGATCACCAGAAAGGCAGGGATTATCCAGGCTGGATTATGTGACATCCAGCATGTGCATCAAGCCGCCTCCAGGACATCCACCCTGACATAAAAGAACCAGTGGAAGATTCCTGAGCTGTGCTGAATGCTCACCCCATTCCTACAGCCACACCATGCCATCACTATCTTTATTTATTTTTTATCATAATCACTTGGGCCTCCGGGTAATTGGAACAATTAGGGTGATTAATTGCATGTTTGTAATAAAAACAGAAGACCAGGGAGGGTTACATTACAAGCTAAATATTTTCAGAAAACTCTATCAGCTGGTAGACATAACAAATGCGATCAGTTCAATGCAACATGAAGCTGAGCACATTGTGCAAACTGGTTTGCTCTGGAACTCGAATCTCCTCAGAAGAAGCCAAAGTGGTTAAAAAAAATAAACGGAGTCAGAGTGCACAGGGGGAAAAGAAATATTGACATGTGAGGCTGCTGTACTTCTAACATAAAGAAACATTGTTTTCCCTTCGGTCCTTTTATTGTCTAAATAGAAAGTGCAAAGCAGGGGGAAAGCGCACAACAAGGCAGAGTGCACAAGTGAAGGTCAGGAGCTTGTGCTTGGAAGCAATGAGCTACACTGAAAGGAAAATTGGAAAAGCACCCAGCGGGGTACCTACACAACCAACACATTCCTCAGTGACAGAAAGAGGGCAAACTAACCTGCCTGCCACTACACTCAAACACCAAGGGGTTTGGAGAGGGAGGTCAAACTCAAGAACAGAAGATATTCCCACTGAAAGTTTCGTTTGTTGAATCATCTCTTACAAATCTAGGCTCTCGTCTTCTCCTCAACAAGACGCTACTGAAATGCAGCTTCGACCCACGCCTCTTTCTGGACCTCCTTGCAACCACCTGGTCTCCAAAGACCCACTTTACCTAAATGGGGCGTGAAGGGAGGGGATCTCCCACAGCAATGTCTTCTCCTCAACAAGACGCTACTGAAATGCAGCTTCGACCCACACCTCCTTCTGGACTTCCTTGCAAGACCTGGTCTCCAAAGACCCACTTTACCTAAATGGGGCGTGAAGGGAGGGGATCTCCCACAGCAATGTCTTCTCCTCAACAAGACGCTACTGAAATGCAGCTTCGACCCACACCTCCTTCTGGACTTCCTTGCAAGACCTGGTCTCCAAAGACCCACTTTACCTAAATGGGGCGTGAAGGGAGGGGATCTCCCACAGCAATGTCTTCTCCTCAACAAGACGCTACTGAAATGCAGCTTCGACCCACGCCTCTTTCTGGACCTCCTTGCAACCACCTGGTCTCCAAAGACCCACTTTACCTAAATGGGGCGTGAATGCTTACTTACACACACTTCCCAAAGGAGAAACAAGAGTCAAGAACAGGCACTGCCCACCCCTGCCACGAAAGCTGTGCCAGGGTACGGCAAAATGCCAAATTCCCTGAAGGGAGGGGATCTCCCACAGCAATGCCACGTGGCTCAGCTATGACAATGTTGTCATGGCCATCACCTTCCTGCCTGTCTCCTGAGGAATGTGAGCACTGTCAGNCCAATTTTGACTGCAGACATTTTCAGGAATTAGAATTATATATATAACTATTTATATAACCATATATAACTATATATATATATATAACCTCTAAATGATGTTGGTCTTGTCAATGCAAATGTTTCTTCTTAAACATCATTTTCTAAGCCAATGTGTGCTTATTTCCTCAACTCTTTCCCATGCAGTTATTTATCAGTTCACACTTTTTGTTGGTGCCCAATGCAGTAACATTTTGGACAGCAGCACAGAGTGATCACCAGAAAGGCAGGGATTATCCAGGCTGGATTATGTGACATCCAGCATGTGCATCAAGCCGCCTCCAGGACATCCACCCTGACATAAAAGAACCAGTGGAAGATTCCTGAGCTGTGCTGAATGCTCACCCCATTCCTACAGCCACACCATGCCATCACTATCTTTATTTATTTTTTATCATAATCACTTGGGCCTCCGGGTAATTGGAACAATTAGGGTGATTAATTGCATGTTTGTAATAAAAACAGAAGACCAGGGAGGGTTACATTACAAGCTAAATATTTTCAGAAAACTCTATCAGCTGGTAGACATAACAAATGCGATCAGTTCAATGCAACATGAAGCTGAGCACATTGTGCAAACTGGTTTGCTCTGGAACTCGAATCTCCTCAGAAGAAGCCAAAGTGTTTAAAAAAATAAACGGAGTCAGAGTGCACAGGGGGAAAAGAAATATTGACATGTGAGGCTGCTGTACTTCTAACATAAAGAAACATTGTTTTCCCTTCGGTCCTTTTATTGTCTAAATAGAAAGTGCAAAGCAGGGGGAAAGCGCACAACAAGGCAGAGTGCACAAGTGAAGGTCAGGAGCTTGTGCTTGGAAGCAATGAGCTACACTGAAAGGAAAATTGGAAAAGCACCCAGCGGGGTACCTACACAACCAACACATTCCTCAGTGACAGAAAGAGGGCAAACTAACCTGCCTGCCACTACACTCAAACACCAAGGGGTTTGGAGAGGGAGGTCAAACTCAAGAACAGAAGATATTCCCACTGAAAGTTTCGTTTGTTGAATCATCTCTTACAAATCTAGGCTCTCGTCTTCTCCTCAACAAGACGCTACTGAAATGCAGCTTCGACCCACACCTCCTTCTGGACTTCCTTGCAAGACCTGGTCTCCAAAGACCCACTTTACCTAAATGGGGCGTGAATGCTTACTTACACACACTTCCCAAAGGAGAAACAAGAGTCAAGAACAGGCACTGCCCACCCCTGCCACGAAAGCTGTGCCAGGGTACGGCAAAATGCCAAATTCCCTGAAGGGAGGGGATCTCCCACAGCAATGCCACGTGGCTCAGCTATGACAATGTTGTCATGGCCATCACCTTCCTGCCTGTCTCCTGAGGAATGTGAGCACTGTCAGTGCTGTGCAGCTCAGGTGTGCCCTGCAGGGCTCCCAAGCCAGGGGATGGCTGCACACCGGGGCAGGCAGAGCCCTGACAGCTCAGGAGCCACAGCTCTGGCCATCACCCGCAGAGAGATGTCTGTCCCATGCTCCAAACCAATCTTGGCCATCAGTGACTCTACAGGATCTGGACCGTGGGGCTCCTCAGTTAAGAGTCTTATCTTTGGCTGAGACTTCACCAGGCTCCTCTGTGAGGTGCACTATCGAATTTCTACATAAATAAAAAGCCAGCTTCTTATATTTTCCACACTCCCACATACCTGCCCGGTTACATGGAGAAAGTGAATAGTGAAAGGTTTTATGTTCCACTTGTATGATTGGAGACTTTGTGCTTTAACACAAGCACAGGGTCACAGGGCAGGAACAAGGTGTTTTCTTTCCAGTCAGCATGGACCTGACATTTATTACATGAGGGTTTTTGTTCTATTTGTTTTAAGTCAATTACATTTTAACTCAGTTCAACAATGCTGGAAAACCTGACAAAATATTCCAGAGTGTTTAATCAGCATGAATGGACAAACGTCCAAAAGTTAAAATAGGAGCATATTGCAGTTTGTTCTTTACACCAGTAGGTCTTTCTTGTTCCAGTCCATGACAAGAATTTGTGTCTCTGCCTTTGGGAAATCTGTCTTAAACATTTCTCTTTAGTTGAGAAAAGTCTTTTCAGAGAAATGCCAATGTTTCTTGTAATTAATTATTGAAGAAATTGGCTATTATGTTCAATTTAATTGTGAAATTTTTGTCAGGCTAATTAAACTGCCAAGTCCTCATCTGTTTAAGAGAATAAGCAACATGAATCGGTAAGAGGAGTGAGGGCAGTGGAGGAGTGCTGAGCTACACATCATCAGTATTTCTGTACACAGCCTTCAGAAGGGGCCTGTATTTTCCTATGTGTTTTCAGGTATCATCACATTCAAGTGAAACAAACAAACTGTGGGCCTGATATTTCTGGGTCTGAGAGATTTTAGCCTGTTAATAGCTGCTACTTTTTTCTCAAGGGAAAATTTCTCAAGAAAGCTTTTTCTCAAAACAATCTTGGCAAACACCTATCCTTTTTTAAAACAATCTTTCTCCAGGTGGTGTTTTGTCTTTCTAGTTCTCAAAAGAAAACATTTTAGCTGTTTTCTAGTTTAACCAATGGGATTAGAGAGGTGTCATTCCTATTCACCAATCATGTTAAGTCTGTATCAGAACACCTTATAAAAAGTAGTAAGAATTAGACAATAAAGCCTTTTTTCTATGCTCTTTGCCTTCTGATATATTTGGAGTCTCTCATCTTTTTCTCATGTCCTACAATGACAACAAACAAACAAAAAATGGGCAATTAAATTAAAGGGACTGGCTTCTCTGCAGTCAAATGCGCATCGACTATCAATCCCAAACACGTTAAACTCCAAACTTCTGAAGGCTTTTTCTTGCATTCTCCCTGGGAGTCTCACTTACTACACAGGGGTAAGGAGAGGGGCAGCCTAAGTATGTATATATATCTATCTACGCACATACATATAAACTACGTATTAAAGCTTTGAATTTACTTTCCTTAGCTCCAGGTTGTTACTTTTCAACACCAATAAATTTGTTGTAGACAGGAAGAAACGTCCTTCTCCAGCTTAGACCAAACTTTGCATTCAAATATCCAGATTGTTTTGGGGATACTGACTTTGGTTTGTTCACTGCAGAAAAGGCAGAGTACCAAGAGAAATGCTTAATCCTTTAATGTTTCAACACTTAAGTCGCCAGTTCCAGAGAAAAGTGTTCTGAAGGCCACGGAGTTCTGGCTTCATGTAAAACCAAGGTCTAGAAAAATAAATATAATCAACAACAACCAGTTCAGTCTGCACTTCTGCAAACATTAGAATCAGTCATGAATATTTGACTAAAATGGTTATTTCTAAAAATGCAAAGCCATTTCATTCACTTCTCACTTATTATTCAGTACACTTCTAACACATTTATATCTTGTAAAATGCTCCTCAGCAAGGAATAGAAAGATAGCTAACAATTCTGCTTTTCTGACAAGACAGTTTTGTAAGCTGCAAAATATACAGTAGCTTTGTTTAATGGGTAGCATTCTAAAATAGTGAATAAAATTCGCTACTTGATGTTGCTCACACACAATGACAAATAATGAAAAATTAACCACCTATTGGAAAAATCTTATTTTCCCAACCAGGACACTAAAACCAGCCTCTGAAACATAAGCTTAATTATGCAAATATACACAGTACCTATTCACACAGGTACTATTCCCTGAGGATACATCACTCTGTGGAGAATTAAGAATTAACTTTTGATGATCCAGAAATTATCCTTAGAGAAGATACCAGTCTGGCCTCTTCATTTCAGTTACAGCTCAGGTCGAACAATTTTATCGCCAGTCACTCAAAAACCTACAGATTATCCACTCTAAACACAGTTTGATTATTTTACTTGCTCAGCAACCTGGTCTAGTGGAAGATGTCTCTGCCCATGGCAGGAGGGTTGGACTAGATGACCTTTTGAAGGTCCCTTCCACCCCAAACCCTTCTGTGATTCTGTAACAAGATGCTGCTCACACAAAGTCAGACACTTCTGACTGCATTCATCGTGTGCTCTCCAAAGAGTGACTCATTCCTGCTCCTACTGAGAAACTGCCCCTCACCATCGTTGTGCACGAGTGTTTCATGCTTTTAGCAAGGATTCTATTGAAAATGGTAAATTCTGCTTTAGAATCTCAATTACAGAGTAACACTACTGGGATATTCCAGCTAAAGAGCACCTCTGTCCTTTGGCAGAGGTATTTACAGTTTTGCTGCAGGATCAGACATCCTTTTCCCCTAGGGAACAAACATCTTGTAAGGTTCTGAGCCTGCATTCTGATCATAGTTCAATGTACAGTTTTCCTTGTGTTTTTTGAGAGCTAGCCTGTGTTTTTCTTGCCTCTCTCCAAAAGGAACATCTTGCACATCTCTCCAAAAGGAACTAAACTCACTGGATGAAACACTGGCCCTCCAACCGCACTAATTTGCTTTGCGAGTTTCTGGTTTCTTCACCAAATTTATTTCTCTCAGCTGTGGCTCTCATTTAGTCAGATGTGAAAGATTTGTGTTCGAGGGAAGAAAGTCTTGCGTCTGATTTGGATGAGGTCAATCCTGTAGGACTGCTGTGCTTGAATGTATCAGAAGACATAATGCAGGAAATCACACTTGAAATACATTGAGTTAAGAAGTGAACTATGGCCAATACTAAATACATTTGTGGGACTGCTACAAGGTCCCCATTGGGTCTTTGTAGGCTCTTAGTCCTATTTTCTCTGGTTTTCCCTGCTGGAGATCCCACTACACTGTGATACATTCTAGCTCTGGTTCTGCAAAGATTCTTCATTTCTTCATTCTCTCACTCAACTTTGAAAACAGAATGCCTTTTTCTTGGAAGGGAGGTTTATACTCTAGGGGGAAAAAAGTTAAAACTGCCTTTAATTATAACCTGCTGCTCTAGAACACTAGCACAAGGGACACCATGCACACCAAGTCTGTACACAGGCTGTGCTTCCACAGGTTTCTATAATTTAAACAGCTCTCAGACATCATTTTTCTCCAAACACTTCAAGTCCAAAAAAGGTTAAGACCATTGGTCTGACAAAACCAGGACAAGAAGAGAATTAACTGCCTGACTTTACTCAGTAGGACTGAGGTCAGGTATTGAACAAAGCCTTCCTGACTCAGCTTCAACTACTACAGCACCCTGCCTCATGAATCACCCACTAAGAGCTAGCTTATTTAACATCTACTTAGAATCTGTATGATTTAAACACTGTAATAATCACTAATCAATTTGACAAGCTTGAGCTTAGAGGGGGAAAGCCTGAAACTTGGTATAAAAATATCTTTGACCAATTCTTTTCCTACGGTTACACAAAGAAGTAAATTTCTTTATATTGCTCTATAAATATATGTAACTGTCATGCAGAGAGGTCCTCAAAAACAGACTTGAACTGAAGGTAACACAATCATACTGAAACAAATGGACAGTCTTGAAGGCACAGCACCCTCCTGCTTGCAGTGTCCTTTCTTATAGCACTGGGTCCTTTCAGCAGGCAGACTGAAAATTATTTACCCCAGAAGGCAAGTGCCTTCTTGAGCTCCAGTCCTTTCTGTGGCTCCAAGAGCAGTTTGGATTATCTACTGCATGAAACACATATTTCACCTCTATTTCTTCAACATAACCCACCTGCATGTTTTCTAGAGAAACTTGCTTACTTGGTTTAGACTTAGAGTAGTGGAAAATTCACACCACCTTGTTGGCAATCTGTTCCCCTGGTTAACTCTCTTCCTCTAAAATTTCACTTTTGAACTTGGAAACTGGTGTCAACAAACCAAATTTGTTGAGCCAGTATGAAGCACTGTAAAGACATAAATTGGTCTGAAAGAGTCAGATTTCATTTGACCTTGAAGCTTAGACTGAAGTTCAACATGAATCAGCACAAGTCTCATTAGGGCTAAACATCCATTATAGCTAAGTTTAGGTTCAAGGAACCCAAAGCCATGAGTAACTGTGTTGAATTACTTAAAAAATAAAAGTATTCTAGGTTAAGTCTTAAATGTTTTCCTTTCCTGTTTTTATGCCACAGGTTTGGTGGTTTATATATTTAGATTTCTGAAATTGAAATAACAGTCTGAAAGTAAGAACTTTTTAAATGGGTGTCAAGTGTAAAGCTGTACCAAGTATGGGTAATGTCTTTAGGGCTTGATTTATACTGTGAAAGTCAATACCACAAATGCTGTCCAAAACTTGGTTTTAACTGTAGTTATCACTCACTGCCATCCTGCCTCCATCACTAGCTTGGCCTGGGGCACACCTTCCTCGGAGCACCTTCACTCTTTGTGCTGGTTAACAAACACCAAAGAACCGCGGGACAACCTTCTCCATGGAAATCTTCCTCTCAGCAGCGCCCAGGCTGTAGAATCACGGAATACTCCGAACGGGAAGGGGCCCACAGGGACCATGGAGTCGAGTCCTGAAGGGACTGGCCCATGTAGGGAGACCCCCGGACCCTGAAGCTGGAGCCTCCAGGAGCTCGCAGCAGGGCAGGTTCCGAACCGGCAGCTGCGCCCCAGCACGAAGCCATCGCCGGGCTCTACCCAAACCTCTGCCCGCACTGAGGAATTCCGCACCCCCTCTGGCTGCCGTGGCAGCAAAAGCCCACGGGCCTCACGAGTCAGCCCCGAGCCTGCACCTGTTTGCCCGGCGGCGAGAAAGAGCCGAGCATTGCCGCAGGGCCGAGCATTGTCGCAGGGCCGAGGCGGGCCCGGGCCCGCAGGCAGCGCGGGGAGCGCCCGGTCCCGCCCGGTCCCGCCCGGTCCCGCCTGAGGCGGGAGCGCCATGGCCGCGGCCGCGCCAGCGCCCCCTAGCGGGGCCTGCTCCCACTCCCTCTTCTCCGTAAGTCGCCCCCAAAACTCCAAGGAAATCAATCGGGATTCTGATTTTCCACCTCCCTCCACAGCGTTCCCTTGGAGTACGCCGGGCGCTGTGCATTGTAAGGTGAAAATTGTTGTTCCTATTTTTTTTTTTTTTTTTTTTTTTTTTTTTTTTTTTTTTTTTTTTTTTTTTTTTTTTTNTTTTGCTGTTTGGCTGTCTGATTCATTTGTTGCACCGGCCGTGAAAAAATAGCGTGAGGCGTTCTGAGGGGAAAACGAAGCCGGGACAGCAGGGAAGGTGAGGCAGGCGGGTGTGGGCTCTGCACATCCCTGCACAGCTCCGGGCACTGAGGTCTCCAGCCTTTGGGTGCCTTTGGGTGCCTTTGGAGACAGGCAGGAAGGATTTGTCATCCCAGGGCTGAGGAACGTCGGGAAGCAAAGAGACATTTCACAACGTGAGGCGCTCCACGAGGAAGGGGGTGTAAAAAATCAGCCATCTGCAGGTACACGAGGCTTTTGAATTTCTGGAATTTAAGTGTATGTTTACTCCTGGAAGAGCATGAGAAACAGTCGATTTGCACCTTGATCAAAATTCATTTCTTAATGGAAAACAGCCTTTTGTTAAAAAAAAAGGGGAAGGTTCTCCCAGGGAACTATGTATATGACTGTTATTTAAACCACATTCTCTGGAAAAAAAAAGAAAAAAAATTTGTAAAAAGAAATGTTTTGTATTTGCTGTAGCTTATGTGGCTTGAGCACTTTTGAGTCCCTTGTACCAGTAAGGCTATAAAGCCCTGACAGTGATTATTAAATGAAACCAGAAATGCCTCCACTGAAGGCAGTTGTGTAAAANACCCTGAAGCTGGAGCCTCCAGGAGCTCGCAGCAGGGCAGGTTCCGAACCGGCAGCTGCGCCCCAGCACGAAGCCATCGCCGGGCTCTACCCAAACCTCTGCCCGCACTGAGGAATTCCGCACCACCTCTGGCTGCCGTGGCAGCAAAAGCCCACGGGCCTCACGAGTCAGCCCCGAGCCTGCACCTGTTTGCCCGGCGGCGAGAAAGAGCCGAGCATTGCCGCAGGGCCGAGGCGGGCCCGGGCCCGCAGGCAGCGCTGGGAGCGCCCGGTCCCGCCCGGTCCCGCCCGGTCCCNAATAAATTAAAAACAAAAACAAAAACAAAAACAAAAAAACCCCAAACAGCTGTATGAAATCACAACTAGATCCATAGGGGATCACCCACTGGAATCAGCAGCAAGGTCACCACTAATGTTGCCTGCCTAAAGACAATATCCAAAGAACCAGCAAGAAGAAAGGAGAAAATGTTAACCATTGTAATTAAGAGTAATGCCAAAACAAATCTGCTTTTTGTGGGGGGTCTTTCAGAATTGTTGAAGGCAAGCTTACTTGTTTATGATAAAATGTACCTGTAAGGATATATGGAGAAGTCAAATGCACAAGGTGGGTGTGCGGACACGTCACTGCCTGGGTCTCTGTGGTGGATCTGGAGCTCTCTCTGGGCTGCAGTAAAACAGGCAGTCAGTCCCTCTCTGATTTCAGGAACAGTTTCTGCAAGGTCTCTCTTTACATTTGGATTTCTCTCTCACATTCTGGCAAGCTAAGCAGAGACATAACTCTGTGACTAATGCTAATGTTGCAGTAGTAAAATATTGGGCAAAAGATGGGAAAAGCAGACCCACTTGCCTGTAAGAATGATTTAATTAAAGTTTTCACTGTTCTAAAATAGTTATGTTTCACATCGTAAATAATTTTTCTGTCACGAAAACTATTTTTTTAAGGGGAAGGAGATTTTTCTTTGCTGAAAGCTGACTTTATTGGTAAGCAATTAAATATTTCTTTGGATTGCAGTTCACAATTAATTACTCATTAATGTGGAAAAACCAGCTATAGTCTTGCTGTGGATTCAGAGGTTTCCAACTGGGTGCATCTAATTCCAAGAAGAAAAAAAGAACCTAGAAGGAGTATTATAATTACTGTCATATGAAAACCTGCTTCAGTCCAGATGTAGAAGCCAATAGCCCGAGAGTGTTAACACTGAGCAGTCTGCTGCAGGGAAATGACAGATGAACATTACATATGTTTGCAGAATGGACATATTATACTGTCCTTCTAGAATCTCTTGGGTTTGTTTTCATTTTTTCCCTGAGCTCCTACAAAAAAAAAAAACCAAAAAAAAACCAACAAAAAAGCAGATCTACAATAATCTGAGGGTTTTAAGTGTCACAGACACCTCTGTGTAAGATCTGGATCCTAAACTTGCATACCTAACCAATGCTGTCCACTCTCTACCCTCACAAGGAATTCCACTGAAAGTAATGCAATTAGTGGTGGTAGTAAATCTTAAAGAGCTGGCTCCTAATTCCAGGTTTTCTCCTTCAAGGAACAGACAAGAGCTTGTGGCTCTGTGAGGACCCAGGGAGTTGCAGCGAGGACAGAGAATTGACAGATGTGTCGGGTGTTAGGAATCTCACCTTCAGAAGTTCAGCTCAAGGCAGTGAATCCTCAGAAATCTGAAAACAGTGATGATGACAACTGCATACATGCAGATTTCCTACTGCAACCAGTAGCAGCTTGCATGCAGAAAGATTTCAGAAGCAAAAGGAATCCTTTCCTTTTCCTTCACCAATTCTATTAATTCAACTAAAGACTGTGTGGCTTCAGCCTTAATAAAAACCAATAAAATTCTGGGATGATTTAGGCTGGAACAACCTCTGAGTGACTTGTCTAATCCAAATAATTCCATTTCAATCCAAACTGATTTCATTATCCCCAAGTCATTTATTTAAATAAATGGAGTCAGAAGAGATCACAGAGTTTAATTATTGGAAACACTGGTTGGCACTAAGTTTGGAATTAAAATTACTCACTTTGAAGTCCTTAAGTGCACAGTATGACAACACCAGTTGTCAAGGAATGTTTTTTTCCTTGGTTAAAAAGGACAAGCTGACCACGAAGTGGAAGAATGAAATCTTGAATTATCCACATAAGGTAGTGCATCTTGTCAGCTTGAGAGTTACCCACTTTCAATTCTCTTACCAAGTCATTTACATCTCTGGGCAGGTGCAAGAACTTGAAGAACAAGTCTCCTGAAATGTGCAAGTCTGAAATGACACCACACAGAGTTTGATGACAGGATTGACCTCACTGTTTTCCTACAACTGTAAGACATACAGTCTTAAGCTGTGCCAAGGGAAATTTAGACCGAAAGAGTGATAAAGTACTGGAATGACCTGGCCAGGGACATGTTGGAATCACCATCCCTGGATGTGTTTAGAACAGGATTGGCTGTGGCACTCAGTGCCATGGTTTAGTTAACGTGTTAGGGTGTGGGTTGGACTCCATCTTAAAGGTCTCTTCAGCCCAGTGATTCTGTGGTTCTGTGATTCTGTGAAAAGCAGTTGACCTTTTGCCCAGGTCACCTTCTTGTCCTTCAGATGTATAAAGTAGCAAGGTTTGGTAATGGTTTTACAGCTCTTCTGCCACACCTGACATGTTCTAAAACTGGACTCTACTTTTAGATTCCCCCAGTAATCATCTTGTCCATCTTTTCAGTTTAGTTGCCTTTCTCTGGCCCTTCCTTAAACTCACTACTTCCCTCTGGAGATGCCCATTTATCTGCAGCAATGAGGCAAAGGTGGAATGCCAGACCATCCTTCAGACAGCCAAAGTCAGGGCTTTGGTTCACTTGATGATAGTTCACAAAGATGGAGAAAAAGGAAAATAAGGAGTTTGACATGGCAATCTGGGAGCAGTTACTGGTGCAGTAAAACAGAAAGCAAACAATGCTGTGTGTGCAGTGTATCTGCAGTGACTGTGCACTGCAGTCAGTGAAATGGGCTGGAATCCACCTTGCTTTGAGATTTAAGCAGTAATACAACACTGAATATGACTTTAGAAAAATATCTGGGAAGGAGCTGGTTCAAGTATTCATTCTGAACATTACCATTTTCTTAAATCATTATGTTATAAAAACCAAACCCTCCACCCACAGAGGAACCTGTGTTGTGGGCACTGCCGGTATTTCTATTTATAGATTATTTTATTTTGGAAAGAAAGAGGTATCCAGAGCTTTCCAAGCAGACAGAAGTACTGGAATCCTCCTGTGTGCAAAGATCCTATTGTAAATCTAAAATATAACAAGTTGTACATCAGATTCTTTGCTATAGATAAATGAGTTTTTCTGGTTTTTTCTCTTGGCAGTTCTAAATTTGCCACTTTCACTTTTGCCCCAAACCACTGTGTTGCAAAGCATTCCTGCAGATCATCTACTACATTAAACAAAAGATAAATGTTCAGCTTAGCAGAACTTCTTCACTTCTTGCATTGAGCAAGGGATTATTAATACAAGTATCAGAAAAGAAGTCTGTTTATTTTACTGTGCTCACCTCTACAGAAGCAGACAGACATAGGAAAAAAAAATACTGAGGCCTAAATCTCTCTCCAGACAAGGTTGTTACACAGAGCTGTTCAGGGCAACATGTGACACTGGGCTAGAAAAATTACATGCAGACACACATCAAACCATAACAACAGTTTAATGTATCTTTTTTAATTATACAAAAGTCCCACCCCAATTATTCAAACATTAACAGCTGATCCACTTGATACAAAATTCAGCCAGGCAAAACCGTAGAGGAATATACCATTCATTTTTAATTAAAGATTATAAATGACAATCATAGTATGGATGGATTTGACTAATTATTATTATTATAGCTGGTGTTTTGTCCTGGGCAAATCTCTCCACACCTTGGCTACGCCACAGCGCACTTGCAGTACACACGTGTAAAGCTGTCTGCAGGAGCCCTTTAGAAACAAACAGCACTGCTCAGCTTCAGCTGTCACGAGTTAAACAACACTGAAATCATGTATAAATCATCAAGGACCTTCAAAATGTCAGATGTGAAGCCTGTGTGACAAGAGGTGATTCCAAATAACTCTGTCCCCAATCTACACAGAAGGTGCCTTAAAGGACCCAGAAACGATGCAGAGGCACCAGGCCTTTCCACACATTCCTGCCGTGCCCTTCCAGAGCAGCACCCACCCTTCCCTTCCTTCCCTTCCCCTGCTCAATCACGTTCTTAGGCAGCCAAGTGCATCAGCAACCCAGGCTGTCTTCACATCCTCTCTCAGGCAGTCTTCAGGCTCCACATCACTGAACTCTTCTGTAACATTCAGAACCAGATTTCCTTTACAGCAAACTGATACAAACAACATCTTTCTGACTACTGTCATGAACATGAAAATGCTGCAGAATGCACATGGCTCAGAGACCATGGTCTGGGAGCCAGGTAACCTCAGCAGAGGAACAAATTTGGAGTCATAATCATTTTTTGCTTCCACTGGAAAACCTTTTAGGAACGTGGGCTTTGTAGT
Organism: Oxylabes madagascariensis; assembly: GCA_013400675.1. Taxonomy (NCBI): domain Eukaryota; kingdom Metazoa; phylum Chordata; class Aves; order Passeriformes; family Timaliidae; genus Oxylabes; species Oxylabes madagascariensis. The sequence continues at coordinate 16,953 of VYZR01017950.1, read as the reverse complement.
GCTTGGGAGGCAGAGCTGTGAGCCTGGTAGCTCGAACATTGATCATAAAGTGAGGCAGGGGACTAATCCCCTCCTAGCTGTTGTGACTGCTCGGTGACTTAGGATCACTCTACCCTCATTAACTAACACTCAGAAATGAAAACAGTGCTCCCTGCTCTCAGCTCTTCTCCAGCCCATTTATTGTGTATAATACACAGATGGGTTTCTTCTTGTTTATTCTAGGGAAGAAGGAGGTTGGCCCCGTTCATGAACCACCCCTGAATCCTCACTGTCAGCTTCAGTAGCTAAAATGAAGAATAGAGAAATATCAGAGTTAAACACAAACAAAGAAGCAAAAACCCCAAACCCTCTGTTTCAGTTCTTGTTACACCTGGAATCAGTCACATTTCCACATTTGAAGCTGCACTGGAATAGAAGTATGAGGCAGACACTTCTGCCCACTTCCCCACAGTGAACCTATGCCATGCCTTTTTAACAGTCCTGCCAATTCTCAAAGACCTTGACAGACTGATTCATAATCCCTCTTTCAAATCCAACTAGGGATTTTTATTTGAGAAAGTATTTACATGGCAATTTGCATGAAAAATTCCCTCATCTCCTCACAGACAACCTGGGTTTTGGTTTTCTGTGGCTTGCTCTTTCAGAAAGTCAACCATTTGCAATCAGTCTACCATCAGATGCTGTACTGGCTGTTTTATTGACCATGTCTTGTGTTTATTTTGTCAAACCTCTGTAACATGACTAGTCAATACTTCATGGAACTGTGTAACAACACGTCTATACTGCACACCACCCCTGTAAACTGAACTGGCCTCATTAACTCAAATCTTTCTGGAAGCATCTTCTACCCTAGGAGCATCTTTTTCAGGTAAGCCTTGGAGTTTTTCATTTTTTATTTTTATCTGAGATTTCCTTCTGGGCAAACATCACAGACACTTCTCACCAGCTGTCACCCTGCTAGGGCTTTCCATAGCCATCGTCCTCCAACAGTTTTTGAAAGCCCATTTCACCTCAGTTCTGGAGGTTTCTGCTGAAAGGATGTTCCCAAGTTTAACTGCAGGTTGGAGTCAGTTTCATTTTTAAAAAATAAGACATTATGCAATCCTAACACATCTTTATGCACTACACAGTATAGCTGTTCTCTTTTCTCAAGCATCTTGAATTCCAGAAAGAATTTATTAGTTTCACTCTTTCCTTTATATCTGCATCTTCTGCTGCCAGGCTATTTTGTATGACCTCATGCAGAATTATCCCCTCTCACTGGGTTACAATTGCAAATTCCTACATATCCTGGAGCACAAATGCTATGCAGTAGAATTAATTTCTACTTTCTCCATAGCACGAAGGAAACTGGATTGTTCTCTGAGCAGCACAATCCATGATGCATTGTTTCCTATGGCGCTGTGCCTGGGCTGTGATTTCCCTGGTGTGTGTTTAAGGGCTGAGGTCATCAGATGGCATTTTGCTCCCTGGGGGAATCTGCTCTGGTGTTTCTTCTCTATCCAGTCGTCTGTTTTCATCAGCTTTTGGCCAGTACAGTTTCACTCTGCCATTGCAGGACTGGATTGCCTCTGTCTCCCTCACGCCCTACTGGAACTTCACTCCACGTCCCCCATGTTTGTGTGCTGCTCCCAGCTCCTTCCCTTTCCCTCAGAGTCCAACAGAAAAGCTACAGCTCCTACATGTTCTCTGCCACTGCAGCATCCCCCAGGTTTTTGTCCCCTGCAAATCACAAAGCCCATTAATCCTCACACACTTCTGACTTGCAGGCTGGCCCTTGTTTTCCTCTCTTGCCCTCAAACTCAGCCCATATTGCTTCACCTCCAGTATCTCCTACACACTGCCTTTATCAGTATCCTAAAATAACTTCACACTTCTACAATGTCTGTACACCCCCACACTGCCATATTCTCCACATTCCCCTTGTCCACCACATCTCCTGCTCCCTTTTCTTTGGCTTTCCAGCCACACAAGGAGCAGGGATGCCCTGAATGGATGTCCCCACTGCTGGGCTGACTGGCAGGCACTTGTGGCTGGCCCCAGGGACACACACCCCAATCAGGGACGGAGTGTATGGGGACAGCCAGCCCAGCACCATGACATGGCTGCAAGCAAGTGCTTCAGTGAGAGGCATCTGCTTCCCTTGCACATCAGTATTGTGTAGGCATGTGATCAGAACAGATATGTTTGCCTGAAAATAGCTAATGGGTTGAGGAGTTATGAGAGGACTGCCATTTACAGAAAACGAGGCTGCACAAGCCTTATGTTGTTGAAAAATCGGGCCAAAAACCCCCAATTTATATTTTGTCTCACATAACCACCACCACCTTTTTTCAGTTAAGATGAGATCATTCTACTTCTCTTACTTCTCCTCCATCTTGATTTTTCAGTGGGTGATTATTATAATTTATTTCATAAACAGTTAGCTTAACAATTTTTTTTCTCATGTTCAAGAATAGAAAGAAAGTTGTATTTATTTATCTGCATTTTTAAAATAAAAAAAAAAATTTAAAAACCTGGCTATTTGCACATCCAGTATTAGTGGTTAATTCTCTGAGCAGCTCTACCCTCTTGTGGTCACAGCTTAGCTGCAGCCAAATGAAAAACTTGAGAATATAATCACAAATATATCCACATGTAGGCACATGAAACAGACCTAAAATAGAGGGGCACAAAGACTTAGTCTATGACAGAAATTTAAAATCCTGTGGGAATCAGTTCAAGATTTTTAAGACTCAATCTTTCTTTTCCAGCAATTAAAATCTAGGATTTTCACATGAGCAAGAAATTTTGTATTATTCATGGTTAGTGTTAGTCTGCATGATTTTCTAATGATTTGTCTAAATTGAAATACAGCAAAATAATTTTTAAGATATGCCCTGCAAACTAGCTATGTAGAGAAATACTTTCTTTTTGAGAACAACAACTACATTTTATGGAATAGCTCTGAGTCCTGGGGCCTTTGACTGCCTGAGATTGAGGTACTTGTCAGCTGGAAAGCCCAAGAATGCCAGGCTGCCTCCCCTAGGTCAGCCCTTCCCAGGAGTCAGGACTTCAGGCCTGGCTTCAATCACAGAGGTCAAAACTCGCTGGGATCAGGGTCTCTTGGGTTTCCATCTCTGCAGTTAGATATTGAAACTAGGTTAACAGGGACTCTCTCAGGGCTTATCTCATACTTCCTTACCATGTACTTCCTTGGTTGTTTCAGCCAGGATGTTCAGTGAAACTGGAGCTGGGATGTAATGAATCCCTGTCAGAAAACTTGGTGGGATGAACTGACGCAGAGGAGTGTAGTATCCTTGAGGGAAATCTCCAGCTCCGTCTGGAACCTGTGGAAACACGTGAAGCAGATCAGCTTCCATCTAAAGACTCTCCAGGACACATCTGCATTACCAGACCATTTCTGGAGTTTTGTCCATATGCTGCCATGTCAGTGCACATATTGGCAGGAGGAAAGCCTGTGCACAGGGTAACATGCTGCAACTGAGGAGCAAGAACTTCTCAGACCATGTCAGAGCAAAACTGACCTTTTAAGTCCTTGTCACCTGTTCTAGCATCTCATTGGAGTAGTTGGTTTAAACCAGGAGCAGCCATCCTCTTTCTCAGGAACCCCTAAAACGTGACAGGGAATTTCTATACAAGCATAACAAAATCTATTGTTTATGGTCTTGAGGCAGATCACTCTGCTTTCCCACTGAAAGCAGGTCAAATTAATATCATTTGCTCATGTCTTCTTCAGTGTAATGTATCAAAATGCTATGAAGTAATTGACATGGAGGATGACTCTTCACGGTTACTTCAACAGCGAGAAGGCAGCTAAAATGAAGCAGTATTAGCACAGATAATTAAACACGTGCTACTCACCGATACAGTGGCTGCATTCCCTGGCACATAGCTGCTAGGAATGTGCCGGAATCCTCTCTGAAGTGATATCCCCGGAGGTGATGGTGCTTCCCCACTGCTTGGCTCATTGATAGCAAATCCCAGGGAAAACGGGTGGTAAGGATATACCCCAGAACACCCAGGGTACACTTTCGGGATTTCTCTCTCCAGGTATTCTGGGTTGACAGTGTATTCTGGAGGAAAAGCAGGGTGAGCTAGGAAACAACGAGAAAAGAACAAATAAAATTATCCATGTAATTTTATGGAGTTATGTAGAAGTAGGTGCAGGAACAAATTCCACTCTCACACAGGAGAATCGGGTCCTTTGGTTTCATGTTTAGCTCCCCATGAATTGATTTTGTGATTTTTTCGGGAACTAAGGAAAGGTACAGCAGATGACACTGTAATGCAGTTATTTTGCATTCTTTTCTGCCTTGTGCGCTGTAAAGTTTGTCCTTAGTAAAGCACTGGGTGCAGAATCTTATTCTTTCACTACATCAGCAAAAGCAAAACAAACTACCTTAAATTTCGACTCTAGTGATACTTAAAATTCCACAGAAATAGCAGAGTTGTAACTTTCTAGTATACTAATACTGCAGTCCTATCTGTCACTTCTTAGGCTAATTTACAGCACATTCACTTTTAGGGTCATACACAAACAACTTCAGAAGCAGAAATCGGTTACTTCACTTTTTATCTTGCATCTTGATTTTTTTATGGCCTCTCTGAAGTCTTAGGAAAAGGAGTGGCTATTTGAATGTAAATGGGATTGACAAGTGGCTATTTGTCTGCCCATCCTCCGACTGGAAGAGAAGGCAAAGAATTTCCTTTGAAAGGTTTACTTCTGGAGTGCTGTAATTTGTGCCTTATCTTTTTTTGAAGTTGGTCAGCAGGTTAGAAATACTAAGGGAAGGACTGACAGACATCTGTATAGCTACTGTCATCTATAAACATATTTTTATTCCAAAACAAAGCTAAAAAAGGGAAGTTATTGACATTATTCTCCGGGGACTACAGATGTCCAAAATAAGTTTTTTCCCTGGGCTTCTCAGAACAACATTTTGTCTTGCAGGCTACCAACTCTTGCAGAGGCTCAGATTCATTACTGCAGTCAGTAAGAATTTCTTCAACATTCTTACAGTAATAGAATGGAGTTACTATAATAAACTAGACAAGTCACATGAAAGATTCTATTAAAGGAAGCAATTCAAGAGATGACAGAGCATACAACTGCCCTACCTGAGAAGTTTATGCCCTGCTCTTAAATACCAAATGCACTTTTACATCAAGTCATGCCAGCCAAATTCAGTTTTTGCTAAAGGTATGAATTAAGGCTACAGGTATGAATTAAGGCAAAAAGGTCTTTTTCTTTTACAGTGCTAGCATAAAATGCTTACTTCAGAGAGCTGCAGCAGTACCTTACCTATTTACACGCCATCGCTGAGCTTTTTAGCATTTTTGTTGCTGGAATTTTGTGCCTGTGAGTTTTTAAACACTGTGACAGCACTCAGAGAAACATGCGGAGCACACCCAGTGTGGTCGCACTCCCAGACTAATTTCCCTCTCACAGAAAAGCCACTTTGCTTAAGCTTCGAGCTCGCACGGGGCGGCGAGGCCGAGCACGTTGTTCCCGCCCCGCGCTGCGAGGCTGCCAAGGAACGTGATGAGGCACAGCCGACATGAGAGCCCAGCGCCCCCCGGGGAAGGAAAGCGGCTCTCCGGGCAGCCGGGGCTGAGCCAGCAGCGAAATGCACGAGTGGCACGTTTGACAGGGAAAGATGCTGGGAAGAGGCTTTGGGGACGGGTCCTTACCGTCGTCCCTGAAGGGAGGCGGCGGTGGCCCCCAGCACGCCGTGCCCTTGCCGCCGCTGTCGGGCTGGGCGCCCTTCTTCCTCTCGTGGCCGCAGGGCTCGGGGGCCCCGTCCTCCCGGGCCGCCGCCGCACGGCCCTCGCCCGCCGGAACGGGCTCCGCGCCCGCCCTGGCCGGCGGCTCCGTCTCCTGCTGCCTCAGCGCCTTCTGGGCTGCCATGATCTTCTGCCGCTCGCTGATCAGCGAGCACTTCTCGCACAGGCACAGCTTCCAGCGGCAGTGTCCGGCGTGGCCCTTGACGGGCACCACGAAGCCGTGGTTGCGGCAGCGGGAGCACTTGGGTGCCCGCAGTGCCTTCGCCGCGGCCTCGGCCGCCTCCATGGCACCTCAGCGCGGGCTCGGACCCCCCGGCCAGGCTCCCCCCACCCCAGTTCTGTGCTCTTTTATAGCGCAGGGCGCTGTCCAACATGTAACAACCCGGGCCGGCGGGCAGGAGGGCCCACGGCGGCGGGTGGGGACCGCCCCGGGCTCCGCGGCCTCCCTGCCCGGCGCCAGGTACGGCTCCCCCGCCACCCCCTGCGGCCTTTGGTGCGGGCCGAGCCGAGCCCGGGCCGTGGGGGCCGAGCCGAGCCCCGGCATTGGGGCTGAGCCGAGCCCGGGCCGCGGGGGCCGAGCCTGCGGGAGCCGAGCCCCGGCACTGGGGCTGAGCCGAGCCCGGGCCGCGGGGGCCGAGCCTGCAGCAGCTCCGGGCGGGACGGGCCCCCCCGGCGGTGCCGTGTCCTGTGCTGGTGCTCCCGGGGCTGCCGGCTTCGGCTGGGCCCGGCGTGTGCGGACAGCGAATGCGCTGTCCCTTACTTAGTGCCCTAAAAGATAATTTTCTCTTTTGGCACTGCACCCACTTTTATACCCCTCATGCATTCGCTTTTAATATGCATGGGACTACAGTCCCGTTTTGTTTCCAATTTGCAGCGTGCTTCTCTTGAGGAGGAGCGACTGCCTCAGCAGAAAAAGAACACTTTCATCATTCTGTTTTTCAGAAGAAGGTACTAAGACAAAGTTGGAAAGCATATGTCATTCCAAAGACCTGTCTGCTTTTCTCAGAATTCCTTATTCTCTGGAAAAAAAAAAAAAA